>WJEZ01001570.1:0-16917 GCA_009869925.1 Thalassaphorura encarpata
CTGAAATGCTGGATTTTCAAATTACTTTTCTTCTCTGAAACTTGCACGTTAAAATCTCCTACCATGTTCCGCTTCATTTGTACAGGGTGTCCCAGAATTAACAATAAATTGGAAATAACTTTTCACAAAACCCCAGGGCAAGTTATTCCCAATGCCATAGAATAACGAATGATGCGTTGTAGTCAGTTTGCAGCATCCTAAAGTAAAAGTGAATTTTATTTAATTTCTATACAACCACATGCATACAGTAAAGTCCAATTTCCTTCCCTGAATCTTCTGTGATCTGCTGGTACAGACTTTCCAAGAACTTGGAATTTGCATTAGAATATTTGGAATTCATTTGCCAACATGGAGAGGAACAGACAAGTTAATGGCATTGTCAAGAAGTTTTGCCAAAGTCTACATAATGTATGCACTGGAAGCTGAGCACTCGGGTTGGAGAATAGGATAGTCGTGCGTTGTGTTGTCTAGCCCTTTTCTCCTGCTTTCACCCATTCCACAGTATTGTGCTATTCTAAGCCCATTCAATCCCTTTGACTGAAGTGTCAACGAGTTTGTACTTGTGCTGTACATAACAGAACTGACAGACTAGAACGGAAGCCAGTAAGAAATAGTTCCCAGACACACGCTAGGGAAGAAATCAAGTCTAAACTTCCTTTCTTCATCCAAACCATTTGCTAATACGCCCGTATTTCCTCTTAGAGCTGGTTAGGAAAAGTTTTCCAGTCTAATTCCAGAATCTAATTTCCGCTCAATTCTTCACAGCTCGAGCATTGAACATATAGGCAGCATTTATTTTCAGCAAAAATTTATTTGACAATCTACTTGTATTGGTTTCAACATTTGCTTATGCTGAATAAGAATAATAAGAATGCAATTAAACGTACGCCTTGCTGATCTCCAATTAGTTACTGTATAAGTATTCTATTTTTATGCGCTGATATTGAACCCAGGACTGCGAGCGATAGTGGAGACATTATGAAGGAGTGAATTCTTAGATCCTATTTTCCACTACTCCAATAAAACTTTAGAGAAATAAGAGAAAAGTCTACTTCAGAAGAGAAACTCAAGTTGGAATTTACAAGAAAAACTCCACTTGATCGGATTAAATCTTGGGAAAGTTTCTCAAATAAATGCAAGTATATCTACTAGAGAATACTATTTTGTCTAAAGAAGAGAAGAGATCTCTTGAAGATGAGAAAAAGAAATATTCTTTTTGTCCTTTCACAAAGCTTATTCGAAGCTGGTGGATTTAGTAATTGGAATCAATACATTAATTAGAAAATTACTGCTTCTTGTCATTTCTTCAATTTAATGGAATCTTTTCACGAGAACTTTACTATTCCATTTCTTCAACTTTCTTTCGAAATCCCAAGACTCTGTCTTGTTTGATTACTCTAGCTCCTACAGGTTCATCTTGAAGAGAATCAAGAATTCTTCATCTTCCCGTGGAAAAACACCTAAAAATAATACGCTGAGCAACTTGATCAGTCACAAACTTTAACTTTACCTAAGTCTTTCGAGAGACTAATAACCCTCAAAATCTTCATTTCCCTCTTCCCTTCGTGATATACTTCATTAGGATGCAGAATTAATAATCTGGCATGCAAAATACGTCCTGTGCAAATGTCTCAGGAGTTTCATCTTGCCTTCCTCTCTGAAAAGACATACAGCAGACATTCTAAGGGTTATCATGCGANTGTGCAAATGTCTCAGGAGTTTCATCTTGCCTTCCTCTCTGAAAAGACATACAGCAGACATTCTAAGGGTTATCATGCGATAAAATTTTAGGTTGTGAGGAAAGGAAGGAAATGAGATTGCTCATGGCTCCTACTACTTCCCACTTGTTAACTTTTTCGACTAAGGAACTTCCAAACTGCCAGTGCTAATCTTCTACACTCTTCCTTCTTGGACTGACTAGCCTGATCCCGTGGAAATGGGACGTGAAAGCTGGCTTTCACCGAAGATTGCTCTAAATGAGATCACTAAAATATTAACCCACATTTCCGAGGTAGGTAGAAAGTTGGGCAGTGTACAATGCCTCAAACCTAAGCGGATATTCCTGTAGGGCGCAATTCTTTCCGAAATGATACTACGTCTGCCAGACATTTTTCTAGTTTAAATATGCAAGACTTTTTATAGAAATCCAGAGTGCCCACCATATCCAGTTGCAATGGTAAATTACATCGAACAAGACTCTTCTTGCATTGGTCATGAAAAAATGTGGATTCCAGATTCGGCAGTATTACGCTTTTCTTGATTTCGTAACTAGCAATCCAGGAATAATTTGCAATAAAAATTTTATTATTTTATACGCAACCCAGGAAATCCTCTGTATCCAAGTTTTATCAAGCACACATGGACTTTTAAGCGTAAGGTTATTCCCGAAAGTTACTGTACTTGCCAAATTTTTATGTTTGATTTTTGAAAGGAATAACGAATTTAGTGGTTGAGCATTCAACATGAATTGCGTTTAATTTACTGCTATAGTCGTTTTACTATTATAAAGAATGTTATAAAAACAACTATACACATCGCGATCAATCTAATGACTATTGAATCACATATGAATGCTGGAAGTCAAATAATTTGAAAAGCAAACCAGAAATTCTATGTCGACTGAATTCGCTAAATAAACCTACTAAGACCTAGGCTTAACCACATTTGATTTTCATCATTAATTCAAAGAGAGATCAAGCCACAGACATTGCGCTCATAGCGTCACCCGAAGCATAAATAAATTTTATGTCGATCTATCGCTAGAATGATTTTCATTTACTAGATAGGCTAACCAACGAAGCACGAAAGTACACATCCGCTTCAATAACTCTAATTCAACGAATAATATGTAGCACCATGGCCTGAAGTTACTCTCAGTTATTCCACTTCTGTATTAGAACAGATTATCAGAAAATTTAGTAGATCCTCAGTATCAATATTAGCTTGAATTGAAATTTTACCATGCAGGAATACGCTTTACTTTCTCCTATCCCGTACAAGAGTCATGAGATACAAGTCATCATTCGACTTCGACTTTCTTTCCTTGTTGCACGTTTTCCTGATAAATTATCCTTCCCAAAGCAAATGAAACGAATATAAGCAAAATAATACAAAGAACATATGGAATACGAAAGTATGAGATCTGAATTCTGAACATCGAATGCACCAGTGATATTATCTTGGTCAACATGTTTTGATTTCAACTTAGCTCTCTCGGTATTCCCAAATCGTCAACTCATTACTTATTTAGAGAATGGAAGGAGATGTGATGTTTTTACCTGAGACCCAATGATACGCCATCGATTTGCAGGTTGCTGATCAGGTTGAGACAGAAGGATAGATGTAGTGAAAGGAATCATTGCTCGTAAATCACACCTAAAATCTTGGATGGTTTCTACCCTTTCTTTGGAACCACGATTCCTGTAAATAATTTAAAATATTGCGTTATATATAAAGTAAAACAAAAGATAAGATGTTCCTGATATTTAAGAATAAGATTTTTATTTTAAAGGAGTGTGTAGATTATTGTTGCTTGTGTGTAATAAATAGTAGTGGTATATAAAATGTATGCTTAAAGTTAAACAAATCAATTGTTCCTTCTTGGAATTTTACAAATACAAGTGATACGAATATTACTCAAAACTTATCATATTAGAAATTTAATACAGGTACTAATAAGTTAGTAATAGAAATGGATAACGTTTTTATCATATTATTCATGTTTTACTTAACAAGAAGAGTTAGTAAGAATTTGTATAATAGTTAAAAAATAAGCCAGTGACTCAGAACTGACTTGATTTTTGCCAGGTTAAAAAAATATGATATACTAAAGTTGTCAGTTTGCTCCTCCATAGAATGTTATGTGATACTTGAATATTTTTCTCGGTTACTCCTGATTGGCTGAATTATTCTGAATTTAATGCTTGGTTTTTGACTCTCGAGACAAGATGGAGAAATCAAACTCGAGCTTTGGTACCTTCTCAATTTCTTTCGTGCTTTTCCTCATCGTTTTATCACTACGTTTGGTGGTTAAGGATTTCATTCTGAATCTACCTTAGTGGCAGTTATTTTTGAACTCAGACGAGACTTCGACAAAGAATTACTCAAATTACATTTTCTCAAACCCTAAAACTGTTGGTACAAAGAATTACTCGTATAACACTTTTTGAAGAATGTATCTTATAATTTTTAAGGTTTCCAACTTCCGTAAGTCCAAGTCCGAGTCTTTGATCATTTACGGTCAATACAACAGAAGAAAAGTGTACCAAATTTTTAGAGCAACTTTTGTAGAATCTTTCTCTGTATCTGATTCTCGTAAACTAACGTGGGCGAGGTGAGTGAACTTTCTCCTTACAGTTCTTGAAACTCTGGAAGAAACCTCCAAACGACTAGCAAACCAAAGTTCCTTCCTGCCAGGGGCTGTTCTGCACATAAATAAATGACCGAGCTTTACTGACTGAGTATAATTAGGCTGGATCGGAATCATTCTTTTAAACATTTCCTCTGCTTCCCTGCTTATCCTCTAGCTTCTGGATTTTAGGAGAAACACCCTCTGGCTACTCAGTTATAATCTTCTTTCTGCTATACAATGTACGATATGTCTGATATGCGATACTCCCACTCGTCAAAGCACAATGGCCTACATTCAACTTCGTTTTAATTACTAACTCAAACTATGAGTAAAATTACACACAAATTATAAATCCTAGAAAATAAAGAAAAAATTGACAATTTTTATGACCTAAAACATTTTGAAGTTTTAATTACGACGTTTAATGAATTTGAATTTTCCGATAAAAATTTAAAATAAATAAATGAAGGTTGAATGGTATGAACTAAAATGGTAAAGAATAGGTTTGAAAATCAGTATTAACATCCTTTAATGAAACTCCATTGTATCGATATTGTCCCTGACAAAGGGTTTGAACGGAATTGGGATACAAGGGACAAAGCAGCAGCTGCAGTTGGCGGAGAAAAGAGAACAG
Organism: Thalassaphorura encarpata; assembly: GCA_009869925.1. NCBI lineage: Eukaryota > Metazoa > Arthropoda > Collembola > Poduromorpha > Onychiuridae > Thalassaphorura > Thalassaphorura encarpata. The sequence continues at coordinate 4,986 of WJEZ01001570.1, forward strand.
GAATTGAAGAGAAAGTGCTACCTGAAGGAGAATAGGGCAAAAGAACGACAGAATTGATTTATAGCCTGGTGTTTTCTTCCGTATTCTCTCCTGAACAAGATTCTCATCACTATCATTCCATTTTCTCAGGCTTAAGCCCTGACACTGCTGCTCTAAACGAGCTAGCCGCTTTTCCTCTTCTTAGGTTCATTTGTTCATATGGAGAAATTCAGGAACGACTCACAAAATCCAGGAAGCTCTTTACTACGAAAAGCATGAAGGACGACAAGTATTCTGGTCGTAAAGGAAAGTGAAGTAAAAGGACTAGTGTTCTTAAATCCGATATCGAATTGAATTTATCACCATAATGGACCTCGCACATTGGCTCAGACCGCGACTATCAAATCCCAGAGCAGCTTGAAATGGCGATTCAGTGCTTAATGTTGTAATATAATCCACTTAAAGATATACAATAAGCAAGCACATTTTGCACAACGTTCTGTCTCTCACTACTACTATTATACTGATTCAATAGTATTGTGAATGAAAGAGAGAAAGAAAGAACACAATCAAGTTGGGACGCTAATGATGACGGTGATGAGAAGTAGGGGTCGTATCTAAACTGAAAGGTACACCAGGGATTTGCAGACCCATAGTGTTTTGGACTAGAAGACTCAACTTATATTATGCATACACTCAGGGTGGAATAAACTCAGACATTTGTGAATTCACTAACCGTACTTATTACGTGCCGTTTCCAGAATGATTTTAATTCATTGCGAAGTTTTTGGTTCTCTAATGCATAATTGTAGCGCTTTGTACACATTCGTCTGTCTCTCCTGTTTTGTTTCTCCTGTCAAGATTTCTTACATCTTGAATATGGGAAAGGAAAGCAGAATAACTAAACTAACAAGAGCAAGGAAGTGGACGAACTCCAGAACTTCAGTTTCTCTCTTTGCCCTAGTTTGCTTTCACTTTCCCTCTTGTCTAGCCTACCTGGATCCCGTTTGTAGCTCTAGTAGATATGTACCAGGAAAGTCGTACCCACGTTTACCACTTTCAGTCAATAACGCGAGCTTAGGCATCAGGACGTACTCTTAGCACATTCAGTTTTCTAACGCAGAATAGTAGCAATTTCTCCAAATCGCTGCTAGTATTCATTCTGGGCTTTGTCACACCAGACAGAATGAGGACAAGTGGAATCCGAATGAAACAGATGAAGGAGAAATGGAAACAAAAAGTGTTGAAAGGATATTGAATATTATACAAGCTGTGAAAGAGCTTCTGCTCGTCAATAAATTATGTTCATAATCTGCAAGTATGAGAACTGCTTTCACTTTACACAGGGAGAACAGTGAACGTTGCGCTGCACTTTCCTGGTCGTGTTGTTCTGAAGAATTTTATATTTGCTATATAAAATTATAACTACTGATAAAACATTTTACATAGCGCAGTCCTTAACTTTCTCAGATCATCGAGCCTTACTTCATTTCCTAATATTACGCATTAACTTCCCCAAACGACCTAAGGTTTAGCAGAAAATTATTATTTTGAATTGAAGTTCTGAATTCTTGCCATCTTGCCCTAGTTATTTTTTCTCTTCTGGTTATAAACGTGGCTGCCTATATGCATTCCCATGATACTCGGGACCTATCATCTCGCTAAAAATAGCATGTTCGTGCATCGTCCATCTAACGATAAGTTTCCCTTTCCTTTGAATCTGGAAGTCGTTGCAGATGAGACGAAGACCTGCTCAGGTTCATAATAAATACAAACTGCATGATTCGCCGACATCCTCACATACGTGGAAACATGCAGTTTACGAAAGAGTACATCGTCCTATTCCTATCTACCATTCCCATGAACGCATGAAAAATATATGTGTTTGTCCCAAAATAGCCACAGCAGCATGGTATAGAAATTGCATGGAACTTAGACGCAGTTCCTTGAATAAAAACAATGAACGACCTTCCGAAAATTGTTTTCAAGCCCGCGATTCTCTCGTTGGGAATTTTTCTTTAATTACTGGCCTTGTCAATTCTTTACTGAATTACACTGCACTGACACATAAACCCAAAGCTTAATAAATTTGTTAGTTACATCAAATACTTACCAAAAATTTTGGAACGACCACTCCAATTAATTGAGAGCAGGAAACCATATAATGATTCATGTAAGTGTACTCACAGAATCACTGTCGGATTTCACTAACGGCAGTCTGAATGGATTAGGGAATTGTTCCGAAATAAAAAAAATACTAGTTCAATAAAATTCGGCAATTTCATTAAAACGGAACACAGGAATTATACCACTGTTTCCAGTCAAACATTGTACAGAAACCGCAATAAAATTCGGAAGGTATGATGCGTGAGTGAAACTCGGCACATGCACTTCACATACGTTCGTCTTTGTATATTACATTAAACCGGCTTGTTTATACACGCCGTGCACTGCAATCGGTTTGGGATTTCAGATTTTACTTATGCAAAAATTTTATGAGCAAAGTAAAAATTAAATTTGTTATGGTCTGACTCCTAAAGGTTTATTAACAGAGAGTCAAACCCTGTACAAATTATTTGTGTTTGTCTTTGTTTGAATTTTTGTATAATATTTTGAGATGGAAGATGATTGATGTGTATACGAATGGAGACTAAAGTGGAGTGTCGGGTTGAATGGAGAGTTTGCATGGGTAGAATACAATCTCCCCCGTCATTCTTGAGTAGTAGAAGAACATGCTTACTTTTCTGGGATGAATGTTGGCGCTATCCAGTAATAGCAAACTTAGTACCCGAATTTTACTTACCCGTATAGTTAAAGCATTGAACCACGCATGTTCTATCACTCAGGAAGTGAGATGCTAGCTATGGGAGTAAAGGCATTGCTCCTACTACTTTCTTCTCTTTTAAGGCTACCTAAACCTTACATGTGCTTCAACTGCTTTCTCCAGCCTAGCCGAAGAAACTCGACTGAGTCCCGGCTATGGCCGCGCAGGACTCATGACCAGGGAAACGCATTCTTTCTCAGCTACTGGCAAATATTCTACTTCAGTGCTCGTCAGCGACGTCATCGAACGAAAATTTTCTTTAAGAGAGATTTGGCTGGGCCAGGGCAAAGTTCTTATGATATGGGAGTTGTAGCGTAGCTCTACGATTTTCCCAATACATTACAAGAAAGAAAGTATAAGGGAAAGGCACACGCAGTTATGCGCTTTTCCTTGTTGAATGTAACGTAGTAGTAGTCGTGATTCCTTTCCCGGATGGAAGAAAAGCTTTCTCGTACGGTACAGAATGGACGGCCTCCCACGAACTCAGATTTCTGTTGTGGGTGGGTTGAAGGAACTCTGCTCGCCTGGATCCTGATCCTGGTCTAAACCACGAGTGAATATGCTCAGTACAAGGATAGACTATGTCAAGATATGATCGATAAGTTGAGCCATATTCACTAATACATTATGTGTTTCCCATCTCAGTTTTGGAATAGATGGACATGAGTTCCATAATTCCTATCATTGTCTCCAGTTCCGCTGATTATGTGTTCATAATTTAAAAAGGGCTAAAACCTGATTATTCCTTATTGGGGAAAGCCGGAAGAATGTTCTATTCTAATCCAGCATCTACATAGTAACTTGAATTCCCGACAGTAATTGTAGATTAGTCTATTAGGTTAAGTGCCCTTCATTTTATGATAACTACTTGGAATCAGCATCTACCTCTTTAGTAAATCTACTAAGAATAAATTATTTTGGACAAGACGCGTACGTCTATCTGTAATGATTTAACGGCATTGACAGACAAGCCTCTTTTAAGTAAAACTTCAAAGCTGCAGAATTTTCCTTCCAGGGCATCTTGAGTAATGAAGTTCTGGTTTGCCCCCACTCTAAGCTTTCAGCAGTCCAGTTCTCCAGTTCCTTCCAGACTAAGAACCAAGACAAGTTGATTCACTTTTTCCAAACCGGTGAAATATTCTACCGCTGATTGGCTGTCACTTGCATGCCTTACAATTTCCTTCATAGATTTTTGCAGCTTTGTGAATCTACTTTACTTCCGGGCTTCAGGAACCAATCTAAATGTTAAGAAGCATTTTGCGATCTTCCCTTTTGTACCTTCTATCTCAGGAGTTGGTTAGCTAACGCTAAATATTTGAACTTAAATACTCGTCGTAGAAGGCAACAACGTTCGGGGGTTCCTTTTTCGCAAAATTTCTAGCCTAATGCTCTCTTTTAAATACATAAAATCACTCACTTTGATCTAAAACTTGTATGCTGGAGGTGGAATTGAATCTAGTTAAGAAATGTATTTAGTATGTGATAGCATAATGAAAAATGTCTAGACCTCTTGAGATAATTGAGCCAAGACTTGACGATTCGACAGGGTTAGGTTCTGGATTTTTAGATCTACTTTTTAAAAACGTAACGTTTTACAACTTCTTTTCTTCAAAACATTTAGCCAAAAGATTAGGTTTCGCTCTGAGTTCTGTGTGAGATACACGAATTTCTTCCAAAGGTAGTAAACTAGGGGTTTATTTAAGGGCCATGCCATTTGAACAGCTCTCAAGATCTTCATTTATAGCTTTACATTTGAAACAAGTCGTAAAAATTTGACATTAAGAGCCAGATGAGTGGTAGAGAGAAACCTATCAAAAAAGGTGCTTGACAAGACTATTTTCGAGATTCAGAGTGGTAGACGAGATGTGGTTCTTCGTCCGAAGTGATAGCTGGATAGACTGATCGGTTACAGCATATATACTTTCCTAAACAATATAACCCTGCTTTATTTTCTTTTATATCTTTTAATGAACACTAACGCCAACTGGTAAGATCGTCATTAGAGGGTATGTGCGTAATATGAATCGGTGATAGACATTCGGTCAAGTGTGTCTGGCTGAACTGCTGTACTCAACCCTTACAGAAATAAATTCTAAAACCATAACGCTCATACACTTAAACAAAACATTAACAAATTAGATTTATTGGTCACTCATGTGGGGAGGGGCAAAGACTGGTTTAAGTCCAACTTCTCTGACTGGATTAGGACACGAATACGTTCGGACGTTGGATAGAATTGAGACAAGCTAATTTTTTCTACTTATCATTGAACTTAAACCATAACTCTAGATGCGTGTCATTAAAAAATTTAAATAAATCTGGTATGATTTTGAAACGTCTTATAGCACAAAATAATCAAAATATTTGATACAGCATGTACTAATTTTGCGCGTTCAGATTTCGCTCTTTTAACCCGAAAGATTTCACGGGTGGTGTACTTAATCTTCGTTTTAGTAAGTGTTGACCAAACTGAAATACAATTATAATCAGAGCTGTAAAAAGTGTGCCAATTTGGTTCTAAAAATTTATAATCAATTAGAGTTTTACCAGTGGTAGGGCATCCATATCTTGAGAATCAAAGTCACAGACCACACTTGTACGTTTTTCACCAATTGACTTCCCTCGAATGATAATAGAATCTCCTACCGGTGATTTTAGCAATTTTTTGGATGGTTTGTAGAACGCTAGAGAAGGACTAAGACCGAAAGAGTTGTCAGATTCGTTCTTGCTGGCGTTTTCCTTTTCGTTATAACTATCGTTCTCGCCCTCAGATGAAATTGGAGATTGGATCCGAGCATATCGTTTCCTCAGGGCTGCAGCCATCACAGAACCCAAATCAGATGGATCCGATTTCTTTTTCTGTTTCAAAGGTGTTCCTCCAGGGGATCTGAGAATTAAATCAGCTAGTCATAGATTGAAAAATCATGATTGTCAAGGCTAATTTATTTTAAATTTTAGTCACCTTGGAATTTGTCTTAGTTTGACATTTGGAAGTGCTTTAAGTACATCAGTCAATGAAGGAGGATGATTTTCTTTAGGCTTCGAAGTATCTTCGTTATGGGTTAGCCCACCAGATCCAACTTTCAGCTTGATAGAAGTAGGAGCCGCCCCTCCAGCCGGCATCATGGGTGGCGGTGGTGGTGGTGGAGGAGGAGGTGGCGGTGCTGCTGATACCATTTTCGGAGCACTTGACACGTGACGGGTCTGATCATGCGAAAAAGTAGTAATTCCGGCTGAATTCTCAACTTTATTCTTTGACTGATTTTCTAATATCTGTGCCAGCATCGCCTTCATTGCATTCAACTCGGCCTCCAAAGCAACTACTTTGGCATCGGTTGCAGCTGCAGTTTGAGCAAATGTGGAGGACTCCTCTTGAATTGTAAATACAACATCCTTGTATTTTTCAGAATGACCAAAAGGCATATTTTTAGGGGTAGAACACCTCGCATCACCCTGGCTAAATATTAAACATAAAGTGGTTAAACCCAATGGCATGAATAAAATTAATAACCAAATCCAAAGGAAATATACCTGAAATTCATTGAGAAATTTGTCGATGTACCCCAGCAAGTTCCAGACATTGTTGCGTCAATTTCACCCGTATCAGTTTCTGCATCACTGCCCATATCCAGCTCTGAACTTTTCGCAAAAGCGACATAGATGTCATCTGGACAATTTGCATCTCCAATGTCCAAATCACCAATCAGTGAATGTGGTAAACACCTAAAGCTTGTAACTAGTGGCATTCGATCACATTCACCCTCAAACATTGGCTCTTCATCACTAGTTTTTGTCCAAATGCGAATACGTTGGTTGGCTGGAAATAGTACGACAGGAAGGTTTGATCCTAACCATCGAACTAAATTACCCTTCCCCATTCTTCTTTGCTTCAAGAAAGTAACTACATTCTTCAAGCCATGGACAATGTAAACAGAGTTTTCTCGAATCTGTATCCAATGTGGGTGCATCTAAAATAATTCAGAAAAAAATCAATTAAGCATTGAAACATTGGCTCGTAAGTAAGTTGTATTTTTACAAGTTGTTTAGACTGTATGCTGTGATCTGTCCTTGTTACTGCATTCATTCATTACCCTGTAAGACTCGTAGTATTTGATAAATTACAGTAATCATGAATTACTAGCTCAATCAAAATGAAAAGTACAAAATACACTAATATTATTACCAAGCTTGAATTACAAACCTATACCAATTCAAGCTACTGACTGACTGATGACTCATTCACTCTTGGTCTTTGACTAAAATCCGTCCATTCCGTGTTTCCTTACCTTGTTACCTAACGTGCATGCTAACGGGACCAAGTATGGTCTGGCTTTGTCGAAAGCAACATTTAATGCTATAATTCCTCCAAGTAGGCTCATGTCTTGAAGGAAGCTCAACTCCCCAGAGTCTTGCGGTCCATTCTTCATAATAGAACAATTATTAGATTCCATTACAACTACTTCCAGGGGGATTTGTCCACTCCGGTCAGTCGACACAATCTACTTCCGAATTCAACGGAATGTCAAAGGTCAGGTTAATTTCAAAATTCACAAATTAAGTCAAGAATCAGTACGAAAAGGCAAAGTTGTGAAGAAAAGGTGCCTCGAGTTCTTTCAGCGGGCAAATGAAATGAGAAAATCCAATCAAATCCACAAACAGAATTTGAAAAGATGAAACCGGGAACGACCGTTGAGACTCATATCGTGCCCCATGTTCACGTCATTTTAACTAATTCAACATATTCGCTATATTTTAGTTAATCATTCCTAAACTTTCGTAATTATAAACTATTTGAACTAAAAGAGAAAGAAAAATTCTATGTTATGCGTTTTTAATGACCAAAGCATTGTGTTAGACGAATCTGAAGTTGAGATATGGAATTAGAAATTAACATTAACATAAAAGCATGCTTCTCATTTTCCCACTATTTCTATTCTAGGGTTTGCTTTATATTCGCCAGCGGATGAAAAGAAAAAGAAGCACGACGGATTCTGACTCTTCTAGCTTGGTGTTGGTGGACTGACTGATTGTTCAAAATTTTGTCAAAATAGGGTGAAATCACAGAGTTCAGGATAGAACAAAATTGACTTGAGAAAATGGAGAATGACAATAGCAGCCAAGAGAAAACAGAGGCTGAAGTTAACGGTGGAATTGATAAGGAGGTGAAGGATGACAAGAACAAAGTGATGGAAACAGAAGAAAAGGCAGATGCAAAACCAGTGGAAATTACGACAACAGTGCAAAACGCAACCGTTATTGCACTGAATAAGATCAAGGAGATGGCTTCCACAAGATTATTTCACCAAAAGCTACTTCACGTAAGTCAGGGTTTATTTTCATTTGCTAGTGTAGTGTTACACGCTTTGTTCCAGTAATTTCATTGATGTTCGATGTAATTTGTCTTTTAGGAGGAAGCATCTGTTGGATTTGCAGTATTGTCCCTTGACTCATCTTGCCGTGAAACTGTGTCCTTGGCTTTGGACATTTTGCAGCTGCTTGCTCAGTACCCTGAGAATCGTGATGGATTGAGTAAAATTGTACACATTTTTGATGCACTCCAATCCGTGATAGAGTAATTCACCCATTTAGAATATGGAAACAATAACAAATATATGAGGATTCTAGCAACTAATCAAATGATTTTGTATGACAGTAAACCAAATCAAGAAAAGGAGCTCAGCAAAAGAGCCCTGTGGGTTTCATCCGTCTTAAAGCAAAAAGGGCTAGAAATCCATCGAAAAAAGAAATCTAGCCGAAAACCTCTTGGCGAGAAAAATCCTAGTGTTCCTTCAAATTCCAAGGCTGAACGGTCAAAGAGGAATTCGAAAAATGTCTACCTTAGAGTTGCAGATGTTTGTATTGAGGTATTGCTGGAATTGTCAGGATCTGCCTGAAAATGAACTGGTACTGAATCTATACTTTCTTTTTCAGTCGAATAGAAACGAGATTACTGAAACATTACGAAAAATCGAAGGAATTATATCCATCACGTTCGTCGTGCAAAAAAGTGTCTGCCTTATCCTGTCTCATGTGAAAGTTCCTTCTGAAGTTTATGGAAAAGCAGTCGCCAATATGGGATTTGAATGCGAGCTTGTCGCTTGGGATAGTAATAATGAAGAGGTAATAATTTAATCAGTGAAGTGAGGATTCAATCAATATAATTCAATGTTGTTTGATTTCCTCGGAGGTGTGGATTCGACAATATCCAGATAAATGGGAAAGGAGCAGTATTGGAGGAAAGGAAAATGAGCCCGAATATTTACCCGACTCTGATGATGAAAAGGATAAAACTGTTGGGGATCAAGCGCTAGTTTTAGAAGGAGAAACAAAGGAGAGGGGTGGTGGTTGGTTAAGTTCTGCTGCTAGTTTCTTGCAAAAATCTTTCTATTGGTGAATCCTGCAATCGTCATAATTTGCCTTCATCCATCAACATGAACTGGAGAACGAAGTATTATAAAAAAAACTTTGATGAGTAAGCGTTCGAAAAATTACCTACGTGTTAGCAGTTAAAATTATCATTCGTTGTTTGTGCACCCTGTTGTTGAATTATACGTTCTTTCTGGATTAAGTTTATTTTCGAACATGTTGTAAATATTGAATTTTAAATGGTAGGAAACATGGAAATGAATTTAGATTCTCAGGATACTTTTTTTTACTGAGTTTACTTGAATTTTCACTGAGTCCTCATGGTTGAGGAGGAGGACTCATTTGGGTGGTTTTGAGAAAATGACATGCTTGTTAGAGTGCTTGGATTCCATATGCTTGACTTTCCACCTTTTTTTTGTTTACCGTAATATTTGGAAAACCTAGCTTGGGTTATGTTTTAACCTTTGAAGACTACCAATTAATTTATTATTTGCTGCTGAGTCTTTCGGATTTGATTGCAGAAATAAATCGAATCACAAGGAAGGAAGTCGAATGTGCTCGTTGTTTATTTATTAAGACTGGAAAAAAATGAATACAATATACTGTGACATCAACTATTTAAAACTACACGTAACTTATATTAAACGATTGGGGCTGCTGGTTAGTACCATTTTTAAACCTTACATTTTATCTAACCTTGCTGTTGATTCTGACATGATCTTGCTTTTCAAGTAATTAAGAAGGATTCCTTATCAAAGTACACCTCCAAATAATGTGTTTAACCTACTATGTCTAACTTGCACATTATGATAACGCAGACGATGGTATGATCCAAGATTTAATTCGAAACAAGTTCTGTGACGACGAGTTCTTATATACAGAAGGCAAAATTAACTAAACAAAAGCTAAATACGTTGTTAGAACTTAATTTCATAGAGCACCATTACTCATTTATATTCTCCGTAGAAGTCTGATTTCAGATAACTGGCACTTTGAGTAGTTATATTAAATTGAATGAGCATCACATTTGTAGTAGAAAAAGTAACGCTGTGTGTACCTTGCCTTAGTAATTTTAAAGGGAGATGTCAATATGACTTAAAATGATTGAATAGTTAACTATGGCTAAGATATTACAGAACAAACCCAGCTAACTGACGTCACCATCATAATGTACTTTGACAAAAATATAAATTAGAAAATCTTTAGCCTTTTCTAATTTTGAGTGTGTTTAACTGTAAAAGTATGAACTTTACAAGAATCGAACCTCCTTTGGTAACTAAACCCGTACTGGAAGATAAATTCAAGTTACACTTTTCTTTATTTTTTGGAATTTGTTAAAATTTTAAAATGAATATTCAATTGGAATTTGGAATTTACTTTAAATTTTTAGATTTCATTTATCTTTACTTCCCCATCCGCCTTCATCGCCCCAGGACCAATCATCCGATTTACGAGGTCCAGCGCGACCATTGTTTCCATTTTTGGCTCTACTTGTGGAAGAGCCACCGCCACTCTCTTGGGATTGATAGCCACCAGTTCCACCACCCTGGGCATTTCCTCCCCAATCTGAACCCCAGTCATCCCACTCGTCAGACGCCCTTCACAAATACAGAAACGTTTTAATTCCTGAAAGATTAAGCTCGAGGAAGGTTGAAGAGCGAATAAGTGTAAAATAATGCCTTTGGTAGGGAAAACATACTAATTAACATACCGGTTGCCTCCATAATTCCCAGAATTACTAAGCGTGCTACGTTCCGATGGGCCGTCTGGAATTGGTTCATGACCATAATTGGAAGCAGAATGACTCAAACTCGGACTTGACGCAGATGTTATCAGACTCGAAATTCCATCTTTGAATCCCTTCCTTTGCAATTCTGAAACCTATGAATAATCAATTTATATTTTTCATTTCCAATATTGAATTATTATTATTATTAGAACACCAATAGGAAATGCTACATCTGCACCCAACGCGTTGGAATGCAAAATGCAAAATATTATGTAAGACTAAATCAAATACCTTCTCCGTTACTGTCCCAGATAACAATTGAATTATTATTATTAGAACACCAATAGGAAATGCTACATCTGCACCCAACGCGTTGGAATGCAAAATGCAAAATATTATGTAAGACTAAATCAAATACCTTCTCAGTTACTGTCCCAGATAACTCAACTGCTTTCTGAGAAGCAATTTCTCCGAACTTGACGGCATTTTCGGATGCTTTGGAAGCAACCTTGGTCGCGGCAAGTGAAAACATACTCCAGCCTTGTGAGAGCGAAGACAGGGCTGTATCAAACAATTCATTAGACTGATTTTTTGGCTGTTGAGAGTCCATGGAATAACCAAACCCCGTGTATCTGCCACCCTCTGTAAATAATAAATGAGTAGTTAGAACTTTATTGTTCAGCCGTGAGAACTTGACTTTATACGAAGATCAACAAACCTGATGGTGGGAGACTATCCGGACGTGAACAGTTTTCGAGTTTCTTTCTCTCAGCATATGACAAATTAGTTCCAGGTCCATTTTGATAAGAAGAGGTCTCAGGTGCGGAATAATCAGTTTCGCCTTGCTGATATGATGAAGATGACGAGTAAGAAGTAGAATTATTAGCGGCTTTTGGAAAACTAGGTGTTGAAGTACTCTTTGCAAAACCTCTATTGTTCGAACTAGAATTAGTTGCTGAGGAACTGCCAACCGTCGAAGAATTAGCTCTGGTATTCGTGTTGGAAGTTGATTTCTTGGCCTGTGACTCACTCCA
>WJEZ01001571.1:1620-16917 GCA_009869925.1 Thalassaphorura encarpata
TTTTTTTTTCATTTTCGGGTTTTTTGTCCCCCATGCCACGTCGTAGAGCTTAAAGCTAAATAACAGAGTTCGTTTGAAGTGACTGACTGAATGTTGAGCTGGGCTTGTATTGTAAACACCTGCTATTATTATGTCTCACTTGCTCAACCCAAGCCCTAGCCCCAGTTCAAGTTCAAAAAAGGAGGAAAACAGATGCAAAGCAATAAAATTATAAAATTAACTAGTGACAAACTAATTGGCTGTAACTACAAACTTTTAACTATTTTTCATTTTGTGAGAAAGTTGAGACAACGTATAGGTCAGTTGTTTTTTTGCAAGTGTAAGGCGTCAGTCGGCGACTTTTGACACGCCGCTCCGTTATGATTTTTCTGAGAAAGAGAATTTACGAACTTGTAGTTACGAGTACGAGTAGCAACAACTTTCAAAATTACGGTCATTTCCTTGCTAACATTTTTGCTAATCAACCCGTCAAAAATTGTTGGGTAGTATTTATTTTGCAATAAAAATTGTCTTTCCTTTTGCTGTAGAAAAAATTATAATTTTTTAAGTAACTAGTTCTCTCTGTGCAGATTTGTGTACATGCATAAAATATCCGAAAATCTGAAGCCTTTTGCTTTTGCAATATTGTATCAATGGTAAAGCCTTTAATAGGATTAAAATGAAGCAAACGAAGATTATAATTTAGTGCAAGAGCTATATTATCAGTCGAAAATTGTAATCGGCCTACGAAGTACGTATAATTACCGATCGTGCACAATGAGCTTAGTGCTAGCCTTTGACATTTTCAAAATTATCAAAGGAAATTCAAATTTACATTTGAGTTTCTAATTAGACTCATAATTCCTAATTCTACATTTTCAACCCTAAGGGAACCCTAATGCTGATGCCAAAAAGCGGAAAAGGAAATGAGGACTAATTATTGCAAAAATATTTCAGGAAGTTGGAAACTTCCATAAGGTTTTCGGGATGACGCATGTTTTCCTGGTACTGTTCCTTCATGGGCTAACAGCATCTTTCAAACCCGTGTCTTTCTTGGTCCTGAGTGCAAGGGACTTTTGTGACCCTTTGAATTGAGCATAGTGCATAGAACGTGGACATTAATGGAGAGTCAGATAACAAGGGAAAATGATAAATGAGTAAGATGAGTTGATAAGAGGAAGAAGAGAACTACGGGCAAAAGCAAATTAAGTCTTTTCCTCTTCCACTTTAAGCTATACGCTGGCAACGCTATGCTACATTTCAATCTTTAATGTTGTAATGGTGAAAATCTTTTAAGAAGCTAAAGGGTTCCATTGCTTTTGACAAAATCAAAGTTAATTATGACACACTTTCTACCTAATTTCTTACAACTTGCCCAAGAGCCTAGCCTAGCCTAGCCTAGCTAACACATGTTTGTGAGTTTTGAGCACTATGAACCCAAAAACAGTTGAGTTATTAGTTAATACCCAAAATCCAATTAGTAGGATCGGCGAACTTTGTTCTCAATTTCTGAGCTTGCTTGTAAAAATCTTGAAGACACGTAAAAGAAATCAAGTCAAGCGATGCGGTGCCGTGAAGAGGGTCATGCAAAGCCAACGTTAGAATTGAAACACAACATGTGTCATTTATTAGGTTCCGGGCGCCGGGTAGACTAGCCTTATTTCATGCATTGATGGAAACGCAAATAGACGCAGAAAATCCACTGCGGACAGATCAGAGAACAAGATTTGAAAACTGAATAAGCATGTAGGAGTGGTTTTCAAAATATACTTGTAGTTTTAACCCAAAAAATCCAAAGGAACGAATCCCAAGAATCATAAAAGTCAGTTTAACCCTATTTTTTTCTCTCTTTGTTTTGTCCTAGATTATTAATCCCTTAATTTGTAACTTGGACCGGATTGGATTCTAAAAATGCATACGTAGGTACAATGTATATATCAGATTGGTGCCCAGGAGGTCACGTCATGCTCATGCAAGAGCAGAGCGCCAATTAACCTAGCATGGCGGCTCTAGTAGAAAAAAATCCATGTGTGTTTTAATCGCTACAATTTTTCATCAAGTTTCCACTAATTAACCGGAGATTTGGTTGATTAGATAGAGAAAAAAACGCAAGTCGCCTTTTTTTGAATTTCTCATGCAATCACCATGTAACAATTCCGGGGTTTTTTGGTCCTAGTCCTAGCTTTGCGTGACTCGAGCCATAATATTCATTCAACTTGAAGGGAAAAGTAATCGCGTCGTCGTGGGCATTGAGTCCAAAGTGGTTCCATTGCACGCCCAGGCTCAGCTAAAGCTAAAGCTCAAATCTAAACCCAGGCTTGCCCAGGATTTTTTTTCAGACGGACGGAATCTCCTGTTTCCTTCCATTATAGAATATTGTGCTAAATATTGGAAAAGAATAATTTGCCACGCATTCCTTCCTCCATTTGCACGCTCTAGCTATGTTGAAGTAAAATAAACATCCGAAGCATTAGTCTCCGATGAATCCGCCTTGACGTGCTATGTCACGGGTCACTTGGTTTTGTCAAAATTCAAGTCTAGATTCTGCACAGTCCCGAGTTCACCGTGATTTGACTATATAAAAAAATTTTTGTTGTGATATAATATTAGAAATGTGTAAAAATGTTTTTGTGATGTTAAATTTGTGTATTTTTGTTATTTTTTGATGTAAAATCAAGAAAATCACTAGTTTCCTCGTTTAGCTTGCTTTGTCAAAGATTTTTTCATAAGGCAATTGAATACAATTGAAATTTTAGCATTGGCTCTTTGCGTATGTAAAATTGCACGCGTAACTCTTGAAATTCCGTTGTACATTCCTTTTCAAACGAACAAATTTTCAAATTACTCTTTTGCACTTTTAAGTGTACTTATACTTGTGGCTGGTACATAAGATTGGTACATAAGAATCAATCCTCGTCGCCTCTGTACATTCCTTGGCGCAAATTAGGTACGTGCAAATGTAGAGTACAGTACAGTACAGAGTTTGGTCATTGCGTGATCCTTTAAATTCATACTCGAGAGTATGTGTCAAATTCAAATGAGATTTCTCTGATTGGTCCCGATCCACTAAATAGTTGGGAGGAGTTTGACCTATCAAATTAACAACCAACTCAATAAATTTTTCCATTAAAGCGTATCAAAGGATTTCTATACAAGAAAACACACACACAAGGATATTAGACGCTGTTCCCTTTTGATCAATTTAATTATAATGATTCCCACATGACTATACTTGGTAAAGGGTTGCCAATCTTTAATAAAAATGTCCCATAGGGCTATAAATCTCAAAGAAAGAAAGGAATTGACTTGACATGGGCTGAACTGTACTGAAGGTTTAACATTCGCTCTATATATTAACAAATATGTTAGCATCATTTTAAAAATTGAGTTCAAGTGCAGGTACGTGGAGGGACAATAAGGAGGAAGACAAGAATAAAATAAATGTAGACGTGACACCCTGCAAAAGAAATTGAATTTGACTCCTGTGACAAATAAAAACTCAACGTCTACACAGGAGTAACAACATCAACCCTTCTTCTACTTCTTTACCTGCCATTAAATTCTACCTCAACGTCGCGTCACCGCAAGTACGTAGTTAGTTAAATGATATATAAATGCTTCATGGTTCTCGGATGCTTTGGTGCACCAATGGTAATGCTATGCTCAGGGCCCTTACTGTCCTCGTATACATACGTAAACCAAAAGCGTGAAATCGATGAGATCCTTTTCTGAATATACTGATAATTGGCTCTGACAGCTTGGGTTCCCACAATAAAAATGTATACGTTTCATTTTTTATAAAAAAAAAACTTAAACTATGTATGGGTGCTTTAGCTCTGTGTTAGTCCTCCTAAGGGCCCTTCAGCTCAGCAGAATGAAAATTGATCATGGAACCGGAGCTAATGCGGTGCGTATACTACATAACTTTTTTAAAATGTCAGTATTAATTCATTTCAATGAATTTTTTATCAAGCCCAGGCCCAGGCACAGGCAGACGGTTTGGTTCAATTCATTAAAACAACCTCCATTACGATACGACTTACGACTGCGATTTAGTGGACTGCTATGCTCGAATTGAATTGAATGCAATAATGGGCCGCCATTGCCATTGCAAGGGCAATTTCAATTCATTTGAACAAAGCAAAAGGTGCGGCTGTGGGAAAGGTGTTCATATTTAGCTTTTTGTACTCAGGGGTGGAGCCTATATGGTCGCAAAGAAATAAATTCTCACTGATTCTCACATATTCTCACTAATATGTGACGTGATGACTTTAATTTTCAATGGGGTTTTAATTGAGGTTAAAAAATCAGTAAAATTTGAAACCGGACTTTTGTAAGCAATAGAGGAAAAACTAAGAATAAAAAGTTCTTGATCTAGTTGACTAGATGCTATAAAGAAATTTGGTAATATTACAAACCCAAAGCCAAGCTAAAACACCTTTCCATTCTTTTTATATTTTTTTATTTTCCTGTTGTTGATTGTAGAGATGATTTTCAATGGGCTATGAAAGGTTTTGCTACTTGAACAAAAATATGAACCATATTTCCTTCCTGTGGCCTGGTCCCACTTGAATCCAATAAAGAATAATGTTAAAAACATCTATTAGAATTCATTAAGTAATCTTTGTCTGCGTGCATTCACCGAAAGGGGATTTATTTGTGTGTGTTCTTTAAGTTTGAATGGATTTTGAGAGTTGATGGACTGACTGTACTTGAGGTGGTCCTCATCATTATTATGACTATTGTCACTTAAGTCTTTGTATAAATTACACTGGGTGTATATGTAATAAATCAACCCAAGCACAGCACTCAGGAAACAAGTCCTTAAAATCCTACGTATATGGAGGGGTATGGTTAACAAAACAAATCGTGTTTACACACTTATGTTCTAAACGTTGTAATCCATTTACCCAGAAAAAAAACCGGGTGTCCTAGTAGTAGTAGGCCCATAATTTTGTGTAAAATAAATTTAAGCTTCGAAACTACAGATTCTGATTTTGAACTCAAATCCTTAATTTTGTGTTATTTTTTTTTGCCAAAATTTGTTCAGGAAACTTGATGATGCGTGAAGCACCGGTTCAGCCCGGCCCAAACCCGTGCCCAATTTGAATTGAAATTGAAAAGGGCACAAGGTGAGGTGAGAATGACAATAGATTGGAGTCAGTCAGCCATCCCAGCACCTTGACTTCTGCCATGCCAATTTGAAGGATGAGAGAAACTTGTCACCCAAGCCAAAGCCCAGAATTTGGGAGAAAAATCCTTAAACTAAAATCCCATTCCGTCACTGCCATTGCCATGAATGGAAAAAAAGGCTGGAGCATCTGTCTAATAATTAGAAGGTTCATTGTAGTGCTAAACCATGAAAAAAAAAGCCTTTCATTTCATTTTTATGACTTTTAGGTGAGTTTGACTTTCCTTGGAAATTGTGGAGGCAGAGATGGATGGATCCAATAGACTCTCCGTCACCAATCCTACATAATATTCACCATTATTCGAACCCGGACCGGGTAAGGGACAATTTGAGCAGTTATTTCCAAAGGTAAGTCCCCTCAGATTTTGAAACTTGAATGGACTTGAACAACAGGAGTTGGGAATGACAATTGACTCCTTACAATAGAAACTAGGAGTAAATATTTCAAGGGACTTGGATTACTTTCTATTCTGCAGGGACAGTGCCAGTGCCCTGCCCAATGGTTCGTGGCCTTTCTTACGCTCTCACCAGAAAATCGGAGAATCTTATTCAAAATAATTAAGTCAAATTAAATTTATAACCAAATATTGACATATTCTTAAACTACTCGGGTATATTTTGTTTTAATTTGTTTTATTTTAACCAAATTTTTTCAATATACTATTGATAAAATCCCGATTTTCCTTAGATATTTCAGTTTCGATTCTGTATCAATTTTATTTCATGGTTGAAGAGTACAAAATATTTTTCGACTTTAAGACTTGTGATTTGATCTTTTGTTCAATTTTTCAAAACGATGAACTCTACTACTAGACCATCAAACAAAAGATTTGGAGAGAAGAAAAGTCAGTTCGAGTCAATAAATGTCAAAGATTTTTCCCATTCTTATTTTTATTCCTTTGGGGGCTTCAGAGAAAGATTCTTCGCTCCGTTCCGCTCTCCCTGTGTCCAATTTTTACAAGTTCGAAATCCCACGTACGTACGTACGACCGACCTCCTTTAAGAATGGAAGACTTTCAAACCAAGTCAAGAGTTTTTGCCTATTTACAAGATCTTTGTATTTCTCATCGTGTCATTGAAGAAACCAAGTCAAAATCGACCAGTATTACGTGCGCCAAGCCAAGCCAGGACAATCTGATCTGAACAATGGCAAGGTGTAGTAGTGGTTCCTTTGGGAAACTTTTCTTTGATTTTGAAGGGCCCCGTAGCCCTTACCGCACAAGTCGAACAAATAGTCGACTATTGCTCCCCCTTTGTTCTCTCTTCAAATAATAAAGTCAAGTCCATTGGAGAAAAAAAAGTCAGTTTGGTTTGTATTATTACAGAAAGTGTCTCGAATTGACGGAGTGTTTCTTATACAAGGACTGACCTGACGATGAACTCCGAAGACTAGTCCTAGGAGCTCATAATCCATTGTTGAATTTTGGCTTTGTTAATTCCATTCATAAAGAATAGGAACCTAATTTCTAGCTTAGCCTTATGCCTGGCTAGAACATGTCTTGCAATACATTTCACGGATTTTCCTTGTAGAAAACCGTGAAAAATTGAGCCTGTCCAGTTTTGCCATTTTGAAATTGCTCCACTAATGACTTGACAAGTCTGTTTGGTTTCGGTACGATGGGACGAATGCATGGCATAATCTATTTACTATGTACTACTACTACAGCATAGTACTTGACTCCAATTCAACGGCTAGGGTGTTCAGCTCAGTTTTTATTATGGATTGAATGACAGACAGAAGTTTGGGTGGTTGCCAATGTCATCCCAATCAGAAAAAAAAAACTTCACGAGAGTCATTTTGTTGGATTTGCTTTGCTTGTGCCAATTTAGTCTCCGATCGGCGGGGCGGGTGCATTATGCATGCAAGTTTGGAAGGAAACCGGAACGGCGGCGAAATGACCGAAGAAATGTGCTGAAAGACAAATTGATGAAGACACGGGAGCGGATCTTCACATTTTGGCCATGACAAGAAAAATACATTTCATTTTTGTGTAAATATTAGCTTCGTTTTTATGACGACGCGTGACTGAACTACTACGTCGTCCGTCCTTGGGATCAATTGATGATAGAATATTCATTCGAGTCTTTCACCAGCTCGACTAGAAATAATAATTTGTGAAGGTTTGAACGCCAGCCTTAGGCAGGTGTGAACATTTTTGGCAAAGTATCCAATGTCATCATCTTCGTAAATTTTGAGGTCTAACGCCAAAATCTAAAAGCGGATCTTCACATTTTGGCCATGACAAGAAAAATACATTTCATTTTTGTGTAAATATTAGCTTCGTTTTTATGACGACGCCTGACTGAACCATTACGTCGTCCGTCCTTGGGATCAATTGATGATAGAATATTCATTCAAGTCTTTCAACAGCTCGACTAGAAATAATAATTTGTGAAAGTTTGAACGTCAGCCTTAGGCAGGTGTGAACATTTTTGGCAAAGTATCCAATGTCATCATCTTCGTAAATTTTGAGGTCTAACGCCAAAATCTAAAAATATTTCATTGGTATTCCATTTTTACAAAAGTCCTGATAATTGGGGCCTTTCTTAACACTCGTCTCAATTCCAGACACAATTAATTCAAATTTAATTAATGGAATTTTACTTTGCAACGTAACGTAACGTAGTCACGAAATTTGACAATAAAAAGCTAATAACTAATTTACTTATTCATTTCAGCTAATAATTAATGACTATTTTGACTCAAACCATTCGGTTCTTCATTTTAGTGTCGAGTCATCGAACCTATTACCGTACAAAAGAGTTGACAATTAGCTGAATAATAATTTACACATCCTTTTAAAAATGAACGAGTGATATAGATACACGTTGTGGGCGCGGAAAACATGGTAAAATTGTTGTTCGTCGTTCACTAGCACTAACGGAATTAAGGATTTCTCTCCTGGAATATAAAATACAATGGTACATAGTTTTGTGGATTAGATTGTGTCCACATGATTGACCACTTCAAAGTCAAAGACAGAGTGACCGACCGACGGAGTGAGGGGACAAATGAATGAATGACAGTGACAATGAAGAAAGTGGGTGTGGTCAGTGTTTCTCAAACCAGCATAGTTTCTCAAAACTGCCACTACATACACAGCATGCATACATGGTCAGGGGTGGTCATTTCCTATCCAGTAGTTTACCTTACACTCTTCCACTTAATCTCATTAAAGCAATTGGGAGGATTTGTCAAACGGGCGGGTTGCTCCGTTGAGGGCTTCCAGACCTCACACCGAGTCTTGGCGTCCAAAATTTCCTCAAGTCTGTGTAGTTGTTGTCGACATAAAACCCTTTGAGGTGCAGTACGACCTTTTCCTGCTACAAAAAATATATGCGACGACAAATGTCACCAAAAAAAAAAAGAAGAGAAAAGATTCTTCTTGTTCTTTGCTACTGCTGCTCCTATTATCTTTTACATTCACCACTTCAACCCTACCGCGCACCCGCACCCTACTTATTTATGATGTGGTTAACAAAATTATAGTTTGAAGGCTTAGCTTAACAATGTCACTCATCTGCATTAACTTCTGACCGCCCGACATTTTCGCAGAATTTTAAGAATAGTCAAAGAATTTCCTTCCATGTGCACGTGTGTAAATTTATTAGGATTTGGAAACTTTTCCCTCAGAGGCATGTAAAGTGTGATTTGCAATTAATTGTGGCTAAAATTTTGAATATGATAATTTTGGTGTGTAGTTCGTTTCGTAGGTTAGCTAGGCTTGATTGACATTTCCTTTGACTGGCATGCAATATTTATTACATGCACACACTTGGGCCGGTCATGAATATCCGCACTTTGTTCTGTATCTGTCCAGAACAATTATCGTCAAAAATTCATCCTTCATGACCACAAACGATTTTTACTGGTTCTGCTCCTGAGTGAGTGATGTGATAATTCGGATTGAATTAAGAAATCAATTTTTTTTGCTTTCATATTCCTGTATAGGAAGTTTGTTATTAAAATACACTGTGGTAAAGGGTCCGGTTAATTTCACTCGAGACATTCTCCCACTTCTACCTATTAATTAGAGTTCTCTTCATGAAGGATCATCATCGTGACTGGATCGATTCCATTCATCCGGACAAACCACATCTTAATCTTCCATTTAGTCGGACCTCTTATTAAAATCCATTTGAATTTTACTTCCAACAATGAGCATCTGGACAAACAAACATGGAGTTTGAACCTCTTGCGCCTGCACCTCGGGACTAGTGTGTTGTAGTATATCTAATTAATACTGGCCAAGGGTACCTGACCTACCTACCTAGCAGGCAGGGCCAAAGCCAGACATATAATTATAGCATGGGATCTCTTAGTCTATTCTCTTACATGAGATAATTACTCTCATTTGTCTGCAATTTTAGGAATGAGTCAATATTACGTACATGAATAGGAAGTTCAGTTCACAGGTACAAGGAATAATTATCAGTTCGTCAGCTTGGATGGACAGCTTCCTTATTTCTTTTGGGAGCAAGCGATAATTAAAAATAAAGAATCTGTCACTGTCCTAAGCACGCGATACCTGTCAAATGTCAAGCATAAACCAACGGATCATTAAAAACCTCAAAACTCTTAAAATTCTCGAGATTCGGTCCAGGAAGGCCCTAGACAGGTAAAACCTGAGCCATTGGAAATTTATAATTACTCTCATTTGTCTGCAATTTTAGGAATGAGTCAATATTACGTACATGAATAGGAAGTTCAGTTCACAGGTACAAGGAATAATTATCAGTTCGCCAGCTTGGATGGACAGCTTCCTTATTTCTTTTGGGAGCAGGCGTTAATTAAAAATAAAGAATCTGTCACTATCCTAAGCACGCGATACCTGTCAAATGTCAAGCATAAACCAACGGATCATTAAAAACCTCAAAACTCTTAAAATTCTCGAGATTCGGTCCAGGAAGGCCCTAGACAGGTAAAACCTGAGACAGGGGAAATTTTAGACCAACAGAATATTTCTCTTTGTTCAGCAACCACGATCCAAAAAATTGAATTAATTAACCTTCCGTAAGTAAAACACTAGGATTGCGTGAATCAAAATCATCTACTTGAAGAAATCGATACGAAAGGACAGAGAACAAAAATTCGTGACCTGCTCCGAGCTAAATGCAACAACCAGAGCCAAAATCGTAAGACAAAGTAGATTCAAGTTTTGTTTAATTTGTGAGCGTTTATTTTTTGTTTAATGAGTGTTAATTATCCAAATCCAAGGGAGCCAACCCAAGACAAGGCATCAAAGAATAAACACTGGAGTCTAGAAATGAAAATAAACACTACGTAAACACGTACATGCATGGCAATGAATACAATGCATTGTGGTTTAGTTTTTTTATCCAAACCTATATTAGCCGAATTACCTGTAAATATTAAATTAACCCTTTCCCGTGGTAAAAAAATTGAAGGGGCGAGAAAGCTGGTGAAGGGGATTTTTATTTACAATTCACTTTATTTAAGATTCTTGAGTCTGATGGCTGCGGTGCAATTCAGTGTTTAAACTTTCCACACATGCAATCCAATCCATGGCGTTGCGTAAGGGTTACATTAAGAGCCGTTTTTGGTTTATAACCAAAATTTAAGAATCAAACAGAGGGTCGATTTTTTTGGTCCGCATACGCCACTCGATCTTTTTTCTTCTTTTTTCTGGATTGCATTCAGTTAATTTGACACAGGGTCATTGCATGCAACGCAACGCAATGCTAGCTAAGGTCTGGACTAAAAGGGTTGATGAAATTTCTTTCTTTTTTCGAACAACTCTATTACGAATTACTGTGAGAGACATCGATACGATAAGATTAGGATTAGACTTAATTTTCTCCCCAACCCTTATATAATAATAATAATAGAATAAATATAAAACTCAGAGAAACTACTACTACTACTACTATGGAGTGCGTGACGCTTTTCCTTTTCTTTTTGAACCAACAATTCAATTCAATTCACTCTACATGGCCCAGCTATTATTTGAAAAATGAAGTAAACTATTTAGTTGAAGCCCTACCTGCCTTTGCCTGCCAAGATAAGACCTTCCTGTTTGGGTGTCAGCAAATTGCAATAAACTCAAGACACGTCATTATCTCTAACAATACCAGGATGCGCTGCGATGCGATGCGATGCGATACGATTCGACACATGCAAGTGCCATGGCATGTGGGTGCCAACGATTTCCTCTCAAAAACTCTTTTCTTAGAAAATTTATTAACAATCATAATAATTTTGGTGATTGTATTCGATGCAATGGGATTGGTTGTAAGTTGAAAACTAATTCCGCCATTCTTTAAACTTTTCCGAAGCCAATTCACATGTTATACTCAAAATGACCACATTTGGATTAAGTCATCCAAATTCAACCGAGAGAACATGGAAAGGAAGCGAGAGCCATTAATTGTCATGTTGGGTTAAATGAGAAGGGAAATGAGAGTGATGAGATTAACACGATGACGATGCGATCAGTCCATTGGGGGCGATGAGGATCATAATGATGATTTTATATATATTTTTTTTTCATTGCCATCTAAACTCATGCAGAGTTGAGCGTGAGCGTATGTACGTCTCCTCCTAAACAATCATTTAATCAATATAACCCTTTTTTTCTGGTGCTGGTGTTAGGACGCGGGTAATAAATAAGGGTGAATTGATTCGTTTACACTAACCAAGCGATGGACAGCTCAGCTCAGCTTGGTAGGCAGGCAGGCAGGCAGTTTAAACGGCTATTATTTGAAGGATCATGTCCTCAGCATCTGCATTCTACGTTTTCCCCCTTCTGGAGGAAGGAAGGAAATTCAACCCGTTCGGTTTGCTCGGAGCATGACACCCTTTCCCATCATCATCATCACAAACTCACATCTCTCTACTACATCTGTATTCACTATTCAAAAAAAAATCTCTCTCAAAAGACTATCACTATCAAAAATCACTCACACGTTGTGGATTATGTACATTATACCGCATGGGCTTGGCTTAAGGATGAACATTTCATTTTCATTTCATTAAATGAGGGAGGACGGAGGATAAAATCATTGAATTGAATTGAATTGACTGTGTGGAGAAAGCATATGATGTGTTTCAGAGGACCAATATCAAGGCTCTTTATCTTAATGAGTTATTGCGCCCGAGCTAAATTCTCATTTCCATAACACACGTTGTGGATTATGTACATTATACCGCACGGGCTTGACTTAAGGATGAACATTTCATTTTCATTTCATTAAATGAGAGAGGACGGGGGATAAAATCATTGAATTGAATTGAATTGATTGTGTGGAGAAAGCATATGATGTGTTTCAGAGGACCAATATCAAGGCTCTTTATCTTAATGAGTTATTGCGCCCGAGCTAAATTCTCATTTCCATACCGGAACCCTATCAAAAGAATTGACATAGTCAAAGTCAAAGTCAGACAAGACTAAGGGGAAGTTGAAATGTAGCTGCAGCGTAATTGTCAAATACGAATCTTGCCTCCAAATTTATTTTTGACCTCTGAAGTCAAATTTTTCAAATTGAAAGTAAATCTAATTTCTTTCTTGGCTATATTGTAAAAGTAGATGAGAAATCTTTTTATTTTATTTGATGATAAGAAAAGAGGCACGAGTCTGAGCACGACGCCATTTAGCCTTGGCCATGTGATATGGAATGGAATGACCCAAACAATAAAGAATAATTTGTGTGTGGGCCTTTAAAAGCTAATAGGAGAACTAATGTCAGATTAGGAGTGTGATTTCACTTTAGGTCAGAGCTGAGCAGCTAAAGCTTCTGGAATTGAAAAGTGTGATAATCAACTTCAGCAGCAGCAGCAGCACTAAAGTTTTTATCCGTATGGAAGATGTGGACGTGAAAAAGGAAGGAAAGGATAATAATAATATTTGTGTGGACAAACCGGACTTGGCTAGCGTCGTAAAGTGGTCTAGTTGTCCATGTCGCCAAAAGGCAAGCCAAGTGTGATAATAGTTTGAGGAGAGAGTAATGATAATGGAGGCTAGGCAGGGCAAGATAGAGGCAAAATAGAAGAAGAAGGACTAGACTTGACTCTCCAGGACTCAACGACGCGTCTTTGAGCTTTGAGACTCCTGCTTGCTGGACTGGCACTGGCACTGGCTGGATGGAAAAGTGCTTTCCCTCGCAGTCGCAAAACCACGGGGAAGAAAATGGAAGGC
Organism: Thalassaphorura encarpata; assembly: GCA_009869925.1. Taxonomy (NCBI): domain Eukaryota; kingdom Metazoa; phylum Arthropoda; class Collembola; order Poduromorpha; family Onychiuridae; genus Thalassaphorura; species Thalassaphorura encarpata. The sequence goes on from WJEZ01001571.1 coordinate 14,947, forward strand.
AATTTTCTCCAGAGTGATTTGTCCTCGTGAAATTGATCCGAGTCTCACTCAAATTGACTCCACAGAGCACACCAACCTCCACCTTTCTCTCTTCTTCCACACAAATTCACTCTCCTGGAAAAACCAACACATGGGAAGGCTACTACGTGGTGATCTTACGCTCTAAATTCTATATATAATTTAACCATGTATTTTTCAACTTGGTTACTCACTGTACTATATATTCAGATTTACGCTTATGTAAAAATTTGAAGAATCCATTACTAAATTGCAATGTTAGAATGTAATTAAATAGATCTGCATCGTGGCGATGTCAAAATTACGACCAATTTTTTAACAAGAATAAAAAAGTATACTTGACTGATAATAGTTTTTTGTTGCGTTTATAAGTTGTTTTGAAAAACCGTCTCCTACCTCTCAGCCTGTTTCCTTCCTCTGCTCTGGTAAAACAAAATGGGAGACAAGAAAACCAATGTCGTGGCAAAACCTTACCAAAGCCAATCAGTCTATGATTTGCCAAATAAATTAGGGTTATGAGACTTAGACGAAATTACAATTGTATTTTACATTGGAATTGATTGTATGCGGCATTAGATATATCTGGATAGAATTTTAATAATTAAAATGAACAAGAACTGTTTAGTTACAAATAAGAATCAACTAAAAATAAATTTTGCTAGTTTGTTATTGTCTGAACCTGAATTTGCAGATTTGTGATAAAGATGAACCAAGGGTCAGTTGAGTGTGTCTGTTTGTTGTTGGTTTAAAAGGATGGGCGCCATGCTGGACGCGGAGTGTTTGGCTTTGGCCTATATTATTCATGTTCAGTCTAATTGCTCCCGAAGGCTAGTATTTCACATTATTGTCTTTTAAAACAATGTCGCACGGCTACGGTCACGGGCTTCTTGAAGGTCTAAACATGAAAAAGGATCCTCAAGAACCCTTAAGGAACTCCCGACGCCCAGTCTCAGCGTCAGCTCATGCCATGTAACCGTTGAAAACATTCAAATTGCTAAAACATTTGAACCTTACAAACAGTATTGTCTCAGTCATGGAGACTCTTCCGCCTTATTTAGTCGGCTCATTTGAAGTCCATTCCCAAAGACACAATTCTTCCTTGCTAATGGACGAGCCCGTATGCCGTATACTTTTGCCAAATATAGGCCCAGACGTGTGACTTTATAAATGTAGACGGACTGAGAAATGACCCAAAGGGCCCATGCCTGTGCCTTATTTTTCCTTGGTTTTTTACTTTACTAATTTGATACGACTACCAGTCAAGGGTCGTTTAGCTAGAAGCTGTAAATAAATGCGAGCGAGGTGTCTGTGTCACACTGTAATCAATCCTTCTCTTTCCTCTTCCTAGACAATTTCAAATGGAAGCCTTAGGATGCGTTTTGGAGGCTTTTGACCTGAAAAATGGGTCTGTATACATTATTTAGAATCCACGACGACAACAAAAGTGAGAAAGTCACTCAAAGATTGTCTGTGAAACTTGGTAAAATGATTTGGCGACTTGTAATCGATAAGTTTTTGGGCTCCAAACCTAATGCTAGCGCGGGCTAATGGATTTGATGTAAGACTGGCTAATGTAAGGCCAGCCATGAAAATGAAAATCAGTGCAGTCTGGTCCATTAGATTTTCAGAAATGAAGATAATCCATACTAAAAATCAGCATACATAAGCAGACATTTAAACTAATTAGCACATTAGCTAAAATCTAACCATAAAAATTAAAAAAAGACTAGACATTTGATTTATTCTAGTTAGTGCCTTATAAAATTTTTCCTCAAGACAATAATTGTCCATTTGACTTGGGTTAAAACGGATTAATATCGGACAGAAGCCCATTGTATAATTCCATAAGTCTCTTACATACAATTTCACCAAGATTGAAAACAATGGCTCATGGCGATGTCACTAAACACATAGTGTAGTGTGACCTCGAGAGAAAAGTGTCTAGCGATTGTA
>WJEZ01001572.1:0-16911 GCA_009869925.1 Thalassaphorura encarpata
TGAAAATTTGTATATGCATATGAAATTACAACCCAAATATTAAATCAACGTAAGAATTTGTATTCAAATAAAACAAGCCACACCACACAAGTTACATCAAACAGATTTTATCATCATTTGAATTCGAAATGAATTATTGAGAGCTTCATTAGTCGTTCCAAGAGTGGATTACTTCTTTTTAGCATCTTTGATACCTGCTCCGGCATTGAATTTGAAAAATATTACATCTCCATCTTCCACAGTATAATTCCTCCCTTGTTGACGGTATTTCCCAGCGGCCTATCAAAAAAGTGTGTATCTGCATTAGTATAAAATTCAAAACCTTGGAATTTCAACTTTTAACATGTAGCTGGTACTACACTCGAATTGTCGAATGAGATAATGTTCGTGTGAATGCTCTGACCGAAACCGGTCTAGTTTTGGCAGTCATTCATATTTTGCTCCCTGAAACTCGTTAAAATCATTCTCCCGTATTACAAAAACATAAATCTGCCAATTAGACGGGCAAGTAAGTAGTAGAGTGAAAAAAGTAGTCTCGCTCGTCTAGTCTAGTCTGTTGATCTTACTCTAATTATTTGAGGAGAAAGAATACAGAAGCCGTTCCGATAGTTGGACTTTTTATGAGTAAGAAAATAGATAAAATCTTATATCCTCTTGTATTTCTCACCTTGCAAGCTGCTTCGGATCCTTCCTCCTTGAAATCATCAAATTTCATTACTTCAGCCATAATGAATCCTTTTTCAAAATCCGTATGAATCTTTCCTGCTGCTTGTGGAGCCTTTGTTCCTTTCTGTAATTAAAAGAACAAAAATGAATAATTAAATCCGTACAATGACTCGTCCGAATCACAGCATCACTATCTATATGCATTTAGCTTACAGATAAATAAAAATTGGATAACTAAATAAACTTAACTTGAGATTCATACAATTTTTCTTGACAAGATGTTGTCGAAAGGGAAAGGGTTGCGTCAGGACAGGAGGGCGCCCAAACCAGACGAAATAAAAACAGTCTACACAATATTGGCGTGAACTATTATTAAGCTCTTGAGGAGTTTTTTTATCTGTTCCTCCCCCAACTTAGCCCATCGTTCCTTCTCGTCCTAAACTTATGATTTCTTATGTACGCCATATTTTAATGTATGATGCCCCAATAGATCGAATATATAAATAGATCCTATTTACCACAATCTCATTTCAAAACCAATTCTATCTTTTGAAACCAATTTCAAAACATATCCCTTATGATCACTCCCATTCTAAATTATAATCTCGCTCTCACTTTTCAACTCCAATTGCATAATTGGGATAGGGTAAGGGTAGTACAGATTCGTGGATATAAATTAATTGGATTGATCATATACATATTCCCTCATGGGTACATGGGTTCATGTTGAGGCGGAAAAAAAGGTATGATATCTGTCATTACTCTAAAAATCCAACTCTTGGCAAAAGGATAAAACGATACCCTTTCATCAACCAAATCCCAAACCACTATTACTATTTTCTGAATAATTGTAAGATTTTACTACGAATTAATATAAGGACGGGCATAAGGGGTAGAAATAAATGATCCTTCGATTCAAGAATCCAATTGTGATTATGGCGCCTTGGCTGGCTTGACTCCAACCATTACATAAACCAGACCAAAGGTACAATTTAAGTCACTCGGAGTTGAAATGAAATTGAACTGAAAGGAAGGACGACAGAATTGGAGCAATTTTTCAATTGAAAAAAGTTTCATTTTCTTCCCTTGCCTAGTAAATTATCCCATAATAGCTCATCCTTCATTTCTAGTTGTTTTAAGAACCTTTCGTCTTTCAACCAAGCCGAACGAACCGTCGCGTCAGTCAAGTTAACATACATAAAACTGAAAGGCTTGAGAACCAAACTGAAAACTTCATGTCAAATACATCTCATGGTTTTGCCCTCACTTGCATCTGACAGGTTTTTTTTAGTTTTTGTACCCTTTGTTTCACATTATCCCTTGCCTTGCCCTGCCCTGCCCTGACCCACAGGTTGACTTATGAGGAAAGGGATAATATAAATGAGGTTGTGAACAGACGAAGGGAGTCTGCCAGGAAGACTTTTGACCTCACCTGTATCGTCCACGCTTTGACCTCGTCTTCGCCCGCCGTGAAAAAGTACTGGAGCTGGAGAGCCTTGTACCCTTGCACGATTATCTTGTCCAAAGCACTGAAATACCAATCAAATTAATTACAGTAATTAACAAACAAAAATAGAACTTTTTTATGTAAAAAGATTTTATTTTTTGTCCAGATATTTGGAGAACAAAATGGGTAATTCAAACAACTCTTGAACTCCAGTAACTCAAATCATATGCAATACTCAAGCTCACGCTGATTTCGCTGTACGAATAAGTGGCAACCCTTCATTCCTTTTCCCTTGTTCACTTATTAGCAAAATTTCCTGCATTATACGACCAGAGCTACAAATTTTGTTAAAACCTAAACGATCTGAACATACTTCCAAGAAATATCAATTTAATCTTAATTTTAATTCATGTAGTCATTCCTTGCTGTGCGGATACAAAAGTACAAAGGTAGTCATCATATCGGATGGGCAATTGAACAAGAATATGATGGAGTCAACCACAATTAAAAGAGTAGTCAAAACCATTACAGCAATTCCATCCCATTTTAGTTTCAACCAAACCCATTTTCCATCCTTCTTTTCTTCCCCCATCTTATGCAACATGCTAACCTTATGAATTAACTGGTAAGTAAAAAGAATAGAGACAGATAGGATAACCACTGGGCAGTTTTCATTCATATCAAGATTGAATTGATTGAGACTCCCCAAATTACCAGTCATCAATGACTCTAATATCAAACTTGCCCTTTTCTGAATTGACTAATGTCTATAATTTTGTGCAAGTGGAGTTTTCTTACTTCTCTCACTCCCATTTTTTCTTATATGAATTTGAATGCATCGACTCTTGAGTCAAAATGCTCCCTTGCATACATAAGTATTAGAAACCACGAACTAAAAACTCAAGTCAACTCTAAATTGGCTTCAAGATCAGACCATATCATTATTCAAATTTGCTCATTCCTCCTGCTGAATTTATCTTTTAAGAAGTTGGGACGAAATAAAACATCAACATGAAATTTTTAAGGAGAATTTTATTCCTAATGCCCGTCAAATTGCCAACACGAGAACATGAATATTGTGATCCTGAACGGATTTTAGTGACTAGTTGCAAAAATATTTCAGTTGTCACCTCCCTTGTTTTTAACGACTTCAAGAACTTGTTGCTTATGTAAAATTGACTACAAATGCAATTAATGATCTAAATGTGTTGGTCAGTCAATCCATCTTTCGTAAAGATAAAATTTCTTTTTATTCGCCTTTTACGCAAAGTAAAAATCCCGAGAAAGGGAAATCCACAAACGTTTGAAGAAAAGTTTGAATATCTACAACTAAACAACGTTAAATTCATTCGGCACAGAGAGTGAAGGGAACATTAAGTTCATTTAGAAGAAACAAAACAACGACGAAGGAGTCAAGTCAGTCAGTCAGTCAGTCGTCGAGACTTTAAGAAAAAAACTCAAACGATACAAAAAAAAATATAATCACACACGAAAGAAGAAAATAATGCGACTCCAAATTATACGTTTGTGATACCATTGCCAATGCAATGCCAGCCAGCTAGCCCATTCCGTCTTTCATAAAAAGAGAAATACAGCAAAGTTTAGAAGTCGAATCAAGCCGGATGAGTTTCTTACATTTCATATCTATGCACATAGCTTCGTCCGCCGCTCCACCGACGTCGACTAATTTCCCGCATAGTCAAGGAAGGAGTCAGTATTAAACTTCTAATGGCCCTTTGTTTCCCAAAAATCTCAAGTCCGGCTCATTCCACACACCATTTCTCCATTTCCAGGCCCATATCAGTCATAAGATCAAACACAATGCACTAAACAACCTACGCATACACCACATCGTGGAAATAACAATTTTGGACAACTTCAAAGAAAATGTCCAAAATAAAATGCTAAAAAACTCGTTGCTTGACGTTGACGTGTTTCGGAATTTGGTCATATCAAGTCATTTCAATCCTTTCACGATTTCGTATAGTCATTTTACTTTGTCACCAGTCAGTTGAGTTCAATGTGTTTGGCATGCTCACCCACCTCATTCTTAGCCGATAAGGAAAATTCTAGCCCTTAATTGCCATTCTTAAGAATAGTGCTAACTCGGACTCGGTAATTTTAGAGCTAGAAATGCAAAACCTGCACGAGCTCGTTGGATTTAATTCCACGTCATACGATCTCACATACGTCAATTCGTCCAAACCTGTAATTTTATGCTTGCACAGTCCTAATCTAAATTTTATTTTCTAAGCTAAGAAAAAATCATTAAAAAAAGAAATTCCACTATGAACTCCTAAAACGAAAATCTTACCTTGTGGTTCCAGCCTCCTTCAAATAAGCAGACTCGCTCATCATCGGGCATATCAACTAGTTTGTGTTCTAAAACTCCAGAAAAAGGAATCAAAATGGAACCGGGGTCATTTTTGTCAATCCACTCCTTGATCTTGATCAACCTAATTCAAAATAAGAAAAAATGACAGAATATACCACAATGAATTTTTGGATTCAGTTTGACACAAGGAAAACCCCGAAGGGGCGGAAACTAGTTAATTGTACGGGTCTAGGAAAGGGTGAATTAATCCAATCGAAGAAAGAAGGAAAGTCAAGAGGGGAGGTTTTTTGTCAAGAATCAACTGGCCCAATTTATCCAAGCCATACTTTTTAAATTATTTATCAACTGATAGATGTACAAAATTCTCCGGCGCCAGAATTATCTCCTCCATCGTCGTTGGAGTAGTCGTAGTTTTTAATTATGGACATAATTTAATAATTCAAATTCACTCGAAGTAAAACGTAGTACGAGTTTCACACAATTATTGCCTGGTTAATTCAAAACAGGACGAGCTGAATATTTAAATTTATGAATTTAATCATGAAAATGAAAGGGAACAAAATAGATGAGACTGAAATTCTCTTCTGTTTGAGTGAGGAATAATCCGGAAAAAGGGAGCCAAGGAGGAAACACATTTTATCCCTACCCTCAAAAAATAATTTCACTCGAGGGTTTAGCATTTAGAGTTTTACATCATTTACGAATAATACGGACGCAAGTTATTAAGAGAGCACGAACGCGAACGCCTAAACAAAATAAAGGAACCGTTTGACGGCACGCCATTATGAGCTCCACCGCTCAATCCCTTTCGGTTCGTTGATAAAAGTAGACACACATTCAACGGAAAAACTGACTCCTTAAACCAAAACCAATAACCGGGCAAAATATATAAGTCAAAAGCAAGAGAAAAGCGGAGAAGTAAAAGGAAAAACAAAGAAGGGAATTAAACGAACCGATTTATAAATTGACAAAGGAAAGTGACGTACCATTTGTTCTTCTTCCTAATGTAGTCTTTCTCAGACAAGTTGACCAAATAAATGATGGGTTTAGCCGTAATGAATAAGTGCTATATTTAGAACTTCAATCTAGACGAAAGGTAAACATAAAACACATGAATGGAAAATATTACGCTTCTAGACTTTTACAACAAAATAATAACTTACCTCTACAGCACTCCAATCGCACATACGAATTTGTTTCTTTTCGTCCACCAAATGTTGCTTAACCTTTACCAGGCAATCCTAAAAATTATAAAATAGGAAATTCCTTACATTGATAAAAAAAATTAAGAAAAACATGCAAACTTTGCAAAAGCACTCGACATTCACCCTTAGAAATAAATTTCAGACGTTCCATTTATTAATACATGTAATTGCCCCATTTGTGCCTATACAACATGTATCATTAACCATTTCAGCTGAGGTCTCCCACATTGAAAGATTCGTTCTGTCTAAATATGAAGTGGACCTTGCATCCGTGGCGCCTGAGATCAAAAAAACTGAATACGAATAAGTCCCCGAGCAATTCGTTGCGAGTGAGTCAGAAATTACCGATTTGGAGTGTACAACTCTAATCGCCTTTCATTGTAATTAATGTTTGTGTCTCAGGTAGCCTTTCTGCATTCAATATGTTAAAACTATAAGAAATTTGCTCTTTCTTACAATGAGACAAAAAATTAAATTATAGGATGCAAATAATTTTTCTTGATAGTAAAATATTTGAATCTTTCTCCTCAAAAATTAACCTTCTCCAATTATAATTTGACTTATTTTTTACGGTCAGCTAAGCAATGCGGTATGCAGCGCAGTAGTAAATATAAAAAAGAGTAGTAGACGAGGTGAATTGCGTGTGTTTGGTTTCCTTCCTTTGCCTGAAGGATTATTAAACTTAACCTCAATAGAGAAAATAAATAAACCCAATGTAAGGAGATGGAGTTTGTTTTTTAATACAGATAAGGTAAAATTGAAAACGAAATTTCTTTTTAGGAGTTAGCGATATAATTCTTCGGCATCATCGCCATTAAAAATAAATCTGACATTCTCAATTCTAGCCAATTACAAAATCAAAAGAATTCTCAAATATTATAATCACATTCTCACGTATTTCCCAAATTCGTCATATGGAATGACATCATGATGAGCAATTTCAAGGTAATTCGTAACTCTTGAAATGATAATTGATTAGTACGCAAGCAAGTTCATTTGAATTACCTCAAACATATTATTTCATTCCATTACATCATTTCGATTCCAATTGCCATTCTTCTCCACGAAATGATACAAAGAAACGTACAAAATAATCCATTCCAGAACTAATTTAAAATAATTAAAGAAACTGAGGACGTGCATTGTGGAGTGCCTAGCTTTAATCGGAGGTGGTAGCAACATGTTATGATCAATTCCCAACGACTTGTTTTTTAATCTTACAACCTTTTACCCTTTGCATATTTCATTCCATAGGTTCTTGGAGTGGCCGAAGGAAAGAACAAGCCAATGAAATTGTAAAGTAGGCAGGGTTGTAGCTTCTTGAGTGAAACAAATCGAGGAGCATGAGCACGGCTGAGCATTAAACAACATTTTGAGAACCTGCCACCAACTGCGAGAGACTATAACTTTAATTGATCAGAGCCAACCTTCCCAAGCTCTAACCCGTTCGTTCCACCATTTCCTACCAACCTACGGACTGACTGACCTGTCATTATTACACTCAAACATGCATGCATGGACGCAGCTTTTTGTAATTTAATTCTTCATAGACTATTACTCCAGAACTTTCATATGTAATAATCACAATTCCTAATCGTATCCGCGTTGAGCCCATAAAACATCTACCTGTCCGAATTTTAAATCTGATTTCTCAAAAACATTAACCTCTTGCATACCTAACTAATTTAATTCTTCCTCGCCCTCTCCAAAATGAAGCCGTTCGTATTCCAGCTAGGAGGTTGGATAAATACATACTTCAGTCACAATTCCTCGGATAATGTTTCAGGGCATGGAATCAGAAAAGTTACTAGTACAGCGAATGACCAGTACCGATATTACACTATCTCCATTTGCATTGCACTGGAGTGATAATAATCCATTCCGTCCGTCTCAAGGCAGACTGGGAGTCATACTTCAATTACTTCAGCTTCATCCATTAACATCTAATTCTATGGTCACAGTTAAGATAGCCAAGCCAAAGAATAAAATGGGCTGATGCTTTGCTCCGCTTCGCTGAATTTTAATAGTACACCTCCGACCGACCAAACTATGGGAAAGGGATGGATTCATTATAATTTTCCCTTTCACCGAATGTATTCAAAACCGCCAATGTCTAAGCTCACCACAACTTGCAAATAATCCACTAATAACACCTCTTCTGACTCTGGTCGCCTGTCGCCGTGGCCGTGGCCGTGCTCAATCTACTCTAGGAAGACAAATACGAACAAGGTGGCAATTCTCAGTCATGAGCCCATCCATGTACATGTACATCTCGTTCAAATAATTGTAGACCACAAGGCAGCAATAGCAATTAGAGTACTCGTGCCTCGTCTGTTTATATTTGCTCTTTGAGTGTAAATTACAGGTGAGGTGACAATTGACAAAATTCTAAAGCTCCCGAGCACGCTTTGCATTTTGATGAAGAATTTACAAGATTTTGGACAACTACGGCTAACCTGAGACAGAACAGAAGCATCTATTCCTAATGTAAACAAAGCTAACATGAGGAAAACACACAACACTAGCCACGCCTCTAACCTGACCCATCATCACGTTACTAATAGTTAACAATTAAGTTCACATTCGTTTCAATTTTGACATTGGACGAGTTCACTCCTCTGTGTGGAAGTAAAGGAGGAAAATTAAACAAACCAAACCAAAAAGCGCACGCATACTTGCCTCTTTGTCTTTAATTTAATGATTCAAACGTTTGAACGCATGGTTTGAAGACTCCTCTTCTAGTTACATCAGATAAACCATATTGTTGTGTTCCATACAATCACACATATATTTTGAAGCACTTGAAGGAACTCTCAGGTCGACACCGCTCCAATAGTTTTCCTTTTAATTTTATGAGACTGACCCATAAAAACAGGATGTTGTCGAAAGTAAGCTTCTCCAATATTTCTGCAGGAAATTTACTGCAGCGCGAAAATGAATGGCACACATCCCGTATAAAAATACCCTTTTTCAAGTTTAATGGGTTACCTGAGTAAAGTCCAGATATTAACCAAAAGTAAGCTTCTCCAATATTTCTGCAGGAAATTTACTGCAGCGCGAAAATGAATGGCACACATCCCGTATAAAAAATACTCTTTTTCAAGTTTAATGGGTTACCTGAGTAAAGTCCAGATATTAACCTATTTTTACTACGTCTTCTTTAGTGTTTTTGTACCATCTTGAAATTTTAGTTCATGTTATTGTCTTTTTTTCTTCACTCAATTCTCTCATGCATACTACCACAACTATGACAGTTGACATTTTGTTGTCCTGAATGCAATTACTTTTATGTTATGCAGTCTGGTTCTCAGTGAAACAAAGGACAGAACAAAAGGGTGAGTTAATTGCAGCAAAGGAAGTGGATTAGTACAGAAAAATAAGAAAGGAAGAGTACTTCAAGTTCAGGTTCAGGCAAACTTACATATTCCGGTTTCAATTTTTTGTCTCCCCCACGGTGAACGGTCTTTTCCAATTTGTCCAAATTAGTCATTAAATATTCTTCGTCCTTCAACCGTAATTCCTCGCTAATCGTCTCGAAATCTCTCACTGGGTTTATTTCTCCATCCACATGAATTACTTCATCATCATCGAAGGCTCCTAAGAAATAAAATTTTATTAAAACTCAGAAAAAAGCATATATAAATAATAAAATTCTTCCGACTAAAGCAGATTATCTAAAGGATCTTCCAACTACATGGTCGCGAAGCCAAAAACATCAAGTCAGTTTATAAAAATAACAATAGCATTCATTTCGCAGTCACAAAACTAATCGATCTCATACTTCTTTTACATTCTATGCTCATATTCTATCGCCGTTAAACACAAACGACACGCCCAAAACAATAAGCAAATAAAATCAGTCTAATTCATTAAAAGATAAAACGGGCCGAAGGGAGTTTAATTCATATGGCGCCTGTATATTCGTCTGTATTCAAATGCTAACTTCCCCTCAGGCACAACAAGCGTCCAGAAATTGACAACCTAAAAAATCAGACAATCGTAACTTCGCGAAAAGGAGGAACAAAAAATGTTGGTCCAGGCACAAATTCAAACAATTATTGCCCTCTTTGCGAGTGATTTACTGCGTCGCGAGACTTGACTGAACATTTTAACGAGTTGCTGGCACCGCCGTTTTTCTCTCACCAAAAATACTTGGCTAGCCTAGCTTAATCTTTGTTCCTGGGAAGAGCCCAAACAAATAAATGCCTAATCAACTTGACTAAAATAACATCCCCAATAGATCACAAAAAGAGCAAGACGCCTGAATCATCATCATTATTAGCCAAAAAATGATTTACTCCAATCATCATCATTATTTAAGTACTATTATATTCGGGAGAGGGAAAGAAAGGATGGACCACTTTACGGCGGGAGGGTGTAGGCTCACTTTTGACCTTAATGATGCACTTAATTCCTCATTTTTTTTTCTCCAGCATGCATGAAGTGACCCTTGAGATTTCTTATTTTAACCTCAACCTCAACGTGCAGGCAACGTGAGGCAGGGACTAGGTCGACGTAACCCTTGTCCCAGGTCCCAGTCTGTCGGGTAATAATAACACGTTAGCTCTTCCTAGAAATTCTCAAATGGGCTCATCAAAAGAAGATCTAAATTACTTAGGAAACGCAAGGGCAATATATAGATAGGAAAACCAAAAAAAATAACTTTTGACGACTTACGGCAAACATGGAAAATGGCATCACAAGCCTTAATGTTCGACAAGAACGCATTGCCCAATCCTTGACCTTCCGAAGCACCTTTCACCAGACCCGCAATGTCAACCACGTTGAGAAAAGCAGGGACCTTGCTAGAAAAAAAAATATACCAGTTTGATCAATTATAGCCTTCGAAGCAACTTCATCTAGTCAGGCGTCAGGCCCAGGCATTACCAAAACCTCCATAAATTGACGTTTTCGTCTGATCTAAATAGTAAACCTCGCCTCTACAGATTCAGCAGAAGAACACAAAAAAATTGAATCTTCGCTTTTCTTTATTGAGCAAAGTTAAACTCATGACAAAAGTTAAGCTAGATGATACTCCGGCATTCATATCAACGAATTTTATTTTAATATTCAAATTCATCATATTCAATCTGATGCAAATTATAAAACGATGAATTAATAAAATATTTTGCATTCACTCAAATTATCAAGTATGGCCGGTTGAGTGCACCGAGCCTTTCGAGTAGGCTTCAGCTTCAAACTCAGGTACAAGGGGTTAAGTAAATAGAATAGAATCCTTAATAGTAGCATTTCATCTATCGTACACTTTGAGTATCTACAGTGTAGGTTGAGGGTTTATGTCACGCGATATGTCGTGTCAAGGATTCCAAATGGGGTTCCTATTCCTATCTTCCAGAAGTGTATGAACCCTAGATGACTTTTCTTAAAAATCTTCGAACAAAATGAAACAGAAGGTCTGGTGTGAGTTTCGTACGATGAAAAGTTCTATACAACAGTTCAGAGTTGAATTTTCTCCGAATCGAATAGTTTAAATTAAAACTAGAAAAATTCACCTTCGATACTATAAATAAAAATATTATAAAAACCCAACACGAAAAAGGGACATCAACAATAATTTCACTTCACCTCGGTTCAAACGTGTACTCGTACTCATTGTTATAATCCCATGTTCAGGACGATTTAGATTAACAATAATGTGCCTCCATTTTCTACGGGCACTATTCCTTTAATAAGAATATTTTTGCAACCGATCCTATGGCCGAGCATATATTTTTTGTGTCTACACCCCTCCTCCTTTTCCAATTCTATCGTCGTAATAAAAATAAGAAAAATGGATCTCTTTCCTCCTTTATACATAGCAAAACCATCCGACAAGAAAATATTCCAATATCTCATTTCCGCCTCCTCTCTGCCTACCTGTGATAATCGCAATAGGAATTTATGAATGCATGAGGGGGTTTGAACATGCGAGATTTTCAAAATGGATCATTACTCTCGACAGCCACTGCCGCCACCATTTCTAGGTTTCGTTAGACCAAACCAAGCTATTCGAATGTCGTGAATAGACATAATGAAATGAGACACTTGCTTCAAATCGAACGAACAACCCTTCCTTTTCCAGTCTCAAGGGGCTTTTCAACAACTACAATGCAAACGTTACTCTTAATCAATCCATCAAAGTAAATACAAAGCCAGTCTATTTTAGTTTGAAGGAGTGAGCTCAACATTGCCATCTTATTTACTTTGCAAGTTTCAACCCTACATTTCGTGCTCAGTAGCTATTAACTCACGTTAATCCAGAATTTTGATTTAAAACTCACAAAAGGACTATTGTGGCTCAAATGTATTTCTTACTTTCTCCTCATTTTCTCCGGGTCTACTATATACGAGGTCACTCCAACTTTCCTCGCGACTATAAAATAGTACCTGACTTCAGATTCTGCGGCTCAAGGAGCGACTCAGTGAAAGCGCAAAACCTTAACTAGTACTGGCATTAGTTTTAGTTTCTTCAAAGTAAACTTATCAAGTAACGTAGAAATGTAATGCTAGACTGCACGGAAGACATATTGGAATATCAGCGACTTAGACCAGTATATGAGTTCTAATATTTCTTTTTGCTTTAGTCCTATGATCTGATGTGAACCATACAACCCATGCCCAGCATTAAAAACTCTGATTTTATTTTAGTGGCACAAGGCATCAACAAACCATGGAATTAATTTTTAATCCTAACTGCGGATCTCTAGCATCTCGCTTCTCTGGCTCCCCCTCAGCATTAAAAACACAGATGTATAATTTAAACCTTGAACATGGTGGGAATCAAATTCATAAAGTATAAAGACCGAAATCTGCCCGCTTGCCTCTAGAGTATAATTATAAAATTCACTCTGCTCAAGTAATCTTGTAATTTGTAGGAGTGAGGAAGAAAATATGGCATAAATGCGCGAGTACCTTTTGAATTTCTAAACAAGAGAGGAAAGTACGAAGTAAAGGAATAGTAGAGGCCCATTGCAACTTCAGTGGAAGAACTGGAGTGGAATCGAGGAATGTAATATAAACGCAAGTTGTAATTCAAGAAAATTACAGGGACAGACGAGAAGGACTCATCCACCTAATTCAAAATTGTGTATATCTTTTGATTCCATCATCATCTCATTTGTTACTTTACGAGTCTTCTGGTTCGTTGGATTAATGTACAAATTTCAGTGGAGTGAGTGGGCGGGTACCAGATGTAATCCGTATATTCCCTGAATTGCCCACTACAAGTTTTAAATGGCAAGAATCAACGATAAAAATTTCAGAGGTGATTTGAGTCTTTGCCAACGTTCTAAATATTAAGAAGATTGTTGGCAATGCAGAAGGTACGATTTAATTAGCTTGATCTCCACCATAAATATTTCCTTCTTTCACACTGACGCTCACAGAATTTAAGTTAATCCAAAAATGTTATTTCGCTAAACACGAGAACCCAACAGTCTAAACTACATGAACTGTGCCCTATTAGCTTTCTCCATAACTATGGGCAGCCAAAATCAGAAATGAAAAGTAATTTGACCCTGCTTTAAATTAAACTAATGTTTCTGATCAACTTCTTTCAATTGCATAGCGGAACAATTTCTGATTATTCGATCAACGTATAAATGTATCGAGTACCATATTGTTGCAATTGTTTAACAACAATTAAACATAAAGTCAGTCTAAGTAAGACCTGTATTGTCAATGTACTACTGCTTGCAGAAAAAATAACATCGTTTAAGTCTTCTTACCTCATAGGTTTATGGTAGGCGCACAAGTAATCAAACCGCTCGTCTGGAACTGCCACTCTACGTAAAAATAAAAAATGTTCCTGTTAGCTTTATTGACCTTGAAGTACAAATTATTAAAATTCCGCGCAAATTAATTTAATAACTTATTCATCCTCAAGTTAACAGCTTGAATGTCGAAAGAAAATTATAAATTAAATGAGTTAACGTTAATTTGGAAATGCAAATTACGACTTATGGTCAGTTGCGATTCTTGGTCGTGGCCACGCCAATATAAATTGACTTTCATAAGCCTTAACTGTTTCTGCGTTTCTTAATTAAGAAACTAATAATTTGGACTTATTTTCATTGGGATCAATCGTGCAGAAAGGAAAGTTTTCTGCCGGGATGGCACTTTTCGTGAGGACATTGAAGAAAGTGGATTTTCCGACATTCGGAAGTCCAACGATTCCAACTTTCAAACTCGTCCCAACCCGTCCAATCAAGGGTTTAATTTCTTGTACTTCTTTCTTCGGTCCCATTGTTGTTGAGTTTTAAATGACAGTCGGCGTCAACGAATTATAGACAAGAATCTAATAACTTTTTATTCTTTCGACAAAGTCAAAAATCTAGATACTCTTCAGTCCGGAAATCACTGACTGACAATAATAATGAATTGACCAAAATTCAACAATAGAATTCGGGACTTGTTCAATATGGAATTGATTGATGGAATAAAAAAAGAACACATGCAAGAATAGGACCAAAAGAATCCCGGCACCGGTTTCAATGTTCCTCACATGTTTTCTTGGGTTTTCGCTCCTGCAGAGTTTTAGTGTAGGAAAATACGATGAGATGGTGCATGGGTCTCTTGGGCTCATCTGAGGATACAACAAAAAATCCAACAATCCAAACTGTATCATTGTAAGCCATGGCTCAAAGTCAAAGCCTTTTAAACTTATAAGAGTGCAATAAAACTGATGAAATTAATTTATCGTATCGTAATCCTCGAAAGCAATGCTTGGCTAATCTGGGTTTTGAAGAACAGAATTCAGAAGACAAAAGTCCGAATAATGCAACACGCATTGCAAAGAGATGATTTGCTTATATTTGATTCCAGGAAGTCAGAAATCAGAACGATGGGCTACTGAACCAGTAGGTGGCTCACTTAATCCTAGAAAGCGAGAATGATAACCCTTTCTGATTAAAGCAATCGCTGTTTTTTTTTGTCAGTGATAAATACACTAGTTTTCACTCAAGCCTGTAATACCATCCTAAAACTGCTCCTTCAGAAATTATGAATTTCTGAAAGAATTTTCTTCGGTAATATGAAGGGATCCAGATATGTCTCACCATTAAACTTGATGAATATTCCTACCGATGTATATTTTAAAATTAATAATAGTAATGGAAATTATTTGCCTGGATCTGAACCCAACTGCATAGGCTCATCCTCCGAAGTCCGAACTCCGAAGTTAATTAAAATTCCTAGCTTCCGTTTCCTGTTCTCGTTAGCACCTTATATTTCACCAATCTTGATTTTACCTTTTCCATCCGCTGTGTGATCCTCATCGCTGAAACTTTACCTTAACTGACTTGTCTTGACGATTGATCCGGAAAGTGAAAATTAAGCTCAAAGTTATAGTAAAACTTGTGTAATTTGTGCTATCTAGATGTAATTCTACATTCATTAGTCTGAAGGGTGTAATTAAATCTCACATCCAATCGTATCATCTTTTGTAGAAAGAAAAATAATACGTTCCTCTTGCCCTTACGTATAGATTCATTCTGAACGAGCTTGAAATAATTACTTCATGCTTTGGTTAACGCGCAAACAAAAGTCAAGCCCAATATTAAGAACTTGTTTCGAGTTTTGTATTTTATATTTGTGCAAACTTTCCGGTTCTCTTTGTATTTTTAAGCTGTAGCTGTGGTTGGTTTTCTTTAAAGCGACAGTGACGGATTTATCGTATATCTGATATGAAACTTTTATTTTTTCTAAATTTAGAAAAATTTGTTTCATGTTTTGACCAAAATTGAGAGGCAACGCAGAATTGTAGCGGTTTTGATAGTTTTATGCCTTAATTTGTTCGTAGTTCATCTTCATTTACCGCAAACCACATTTTACTACAATGGGTGAAACGATCCAATTAATGTGAATACGAATGATTGGACAACGACAATGTACGTCAATT
This sequence comes from Thalassaphorura encarpata, assembly GCA_009869925.1. Lineage (NCBI taxonomy): Eukaryota > Metazoa > Arthropoda > Collembola > Poduromorpha > Onychiuridae > Thalassaphorura > Thalassaphorura encarpata. Next base: position 15,552 of record WJEZ01001572.1, read on the forward strand.
GCTTATTACGCTAAAAGAGAATTCATACAGTTCATTTGAGAATCATGCGGGAATCATTTCATCCAGAAAATTAGAACTAGTTACCCGGAAACGTGCTCAACGTGTACGAGGAAACCGCACATTACATATTCAACGTAATCATTGGGTTTACCTCGATTTCATTGTTCAGGGAGAAAATGCTCATACGTTCACCCTGGTGCAGAAATACACTAGTTAGGATTCATGTGAGACAAGTACCCTAGCCGATCAGCCGATGTTTGAGCCTTTTATTATATTTTTAAGATATAAGGAAAGGATACATTGATCAGTTGTTAAAAGTCTTAATTGTAGTTTCAAAATTTTGTTGCCACTAAAGTTATCATTTGTAAAGTGCAGTACTATGTCATGTTAGTCAGCATACTAATAAAGTCAACTTCAGTTTAAAAAATACCCAAAACTGTACAAAAAATTATTCAGCAGCAACACCCATATGTTTGGGATGCAACCTTCTTTATATTTTCCGACTGGATTGACACAATGTAGTTTTTCTTGTATCGCTTCGCTGGTCGATCAGAATTTCGAGGTTGAGCGTGTTTTATGGTAAAATGGTGAAAAATCTGAACGAATGCCAAGTCCTGAAGGAATACAAATGCTACATAAAGCTGGAGAATGAAATGAATTGAAAAAGCCTTGTTAAATTGCTCGTAAAATTTTTGTATTGTTGTATCCAACAATACTCGTGTTGGACTGTTATTATTAATGTTTTCACGTCACGAAAATACATACTTAATTGCGATTTTGCCTAACTTTAATTTTTCAGTGCCTTGCCAGCCCAGATGTCAGGTGAAATCTGAGCTTCTACTAGTTAATCAAAATTAAAGACTCGACGGTTTTGCCCCATGAATTCGTAGATTCTCTGCGACAAATGAAATGCATCATTAATATTTTTCGACATTTCATTATCAGCTAAAGCAAAAGTTTGTAGGGACAGTCACAAAAAACTTCCTATTGCTTCATGAGTTCATGTATGTATACTCTCATTCGACGTGTCAAAGAATGGGAGAAATAAATTCGTGCAGCCCAGAATTTTGGGCATGCACGGGAAAAAGTCATTGAATAATAGTAGAGGCGTTCCATAACCCCTGAATGAGATTCAATTCACTTCCAGACGTTAATGTATGGCCATGATCAAAGCTATTGCTACTGCAACGTACTAAATACCACATTCATATATAAAATAATAAAACTAGTTTTCCAAATTCAATTCATTCCAGTCATTGCAAACCATTTGCTGTGCTTTACCCTTACAAGAATGGGCGGGCGTCAGTTTGAAATATAATGATTACATGCTCGACAATACAAAATTCGTCAAAATCTAAAC
>WJEZ01001573.1:0-16908 GCA_009869925.1 Thalassaphorura encarpata
TTCCCTCGACCCGGAGCCATTATTGAAGCTCAAATCAAATTAAAATCCCACTTTACAAAACGAAGCACTGTTCTTTCGCTTTTTAATTATTGAAGGAAGGATTAATTCTACCAATTAAATTAGTAAATAACGGCCAAGAAATATTTATCAAGTTATTTGGGAGTCGAATTTGAATTCTGTTCACAAAAATTACAAGCGTGGTGATAAGCGGGAAGGATTTCTCGTGGGTAGTGGGTCAAGTGAGACGCAATTGCAGTAACACGATTTTCGTATCTTTCAACGTTTTATGTTCTGCTGATTTTTTGGTCAGTAATTTTTAAGGTCAACCGTCTAATTCCAAATATAATCTACTGCCCATCTGAAGGTTTGATACGAACGTGGAGTTGGGAGATACTGAACTGAGTAATTTTTCTCAGGACAAAGCGCAGACGTAGTGTGATTACAATTTATTCAGGTTACTAAACTAAAATGTAAATTACACAAGGATGAAATGAAATATTTGTAATTTCTTCTATGTTTATGATTACACTCTGTTCGATGTAAAGATTTATGCTGTACTCCCATCAGGAGTTTGACTCCAGAATTGCAAAATAATCACGAAATATGTAAAGACGGCCCCCAATACCTGAAAAGCAATAGTTGAAAGTTGAAATATATTCAGACTGACTAGTGTTGATTTGGATTTTGTTTAGCAAGTAAAATTAACTCACTGTTACAATGAATGGTCTATCCACTGAAAAGAATTTTCCTCCCGTTAAGACAATCCTTTGTGAATAGCTCATCTCCAAGCTGTAAATCTAGAAAAATTACAAGAAATTTGTGACCAATCTGTCTAAAATTATTCCATTTCACAAGAAAGGAGACAGAAATCTTACTAGATGCTTTTTATTTAAACTATCATCAGCTCGGAGTCCACGAGATCTCAATATTTCGAAACCTTTCATTGCTTCTTCATTCACATAAGCTGCATCCAAGGAGACTGTGAAGAAAAATGAGACTGTCTGCCCAAAAAGAATAGCAGCGACAATGACATCGCTAGTATCGGATCCGAATTGAGAAGAACGGAGTCCACGAGATCTCAATATTTCGAAACCTTTCATTGCTTCTTCATTCACATAAGCTGCATCCAAGGAGACTGTGAAGAAAAATGAGACTGTCTGCCCAAAAAGAATAGCAGCTACAATGACATCGCTAGTATCGGATCCGAATTGAGAAGACCGGGCCAGAAAATAAAGTTCGAAACACATGTTTAATATCTGCAACACAAAACGGTTTCAAGGATGCGTATAATCCGTATAATAGCGATTTAATAATTCTGTACAAAAATGAGGAAATCCTTCGACAGACCTGTGTTCCATAGTAAGCTTGAAGCATAGTTCCAAATACGGAATCAGTTTGTTTCACAATCCGGACGAGTATGTAGTGATCACGATAAAGTTTCTCACAAAGAATTTTCTCAATGAATGGGTTCTCATCTAGAAAATCAATACGGGGTTATGTAACAGTTTCCTGACTTTATAATTTTTAACAATATTTGAATTACCATCGTGCGCTTTGTAAATTTCTTCCTTCAATCGTCCATTCCAAACTTTGAATGAATGCCGGAGTAATTGACTTTGGAATAAGTAGACGAATAACATGGCCCGAGATCCATAAATTCCATAGACGAGTGTGAATATGCCAAATATCGATACACCTGAAACTTCTTGATAGTCCTGCAAATTGTGAATCCCTGGAATGAAGATACGAATCACTAGATTTGCTATCAATGCGGAGACACCTCTGGCAATAGGTGCGATGCTGCAATAATTAAATTTTTATTAGCAATCACACCAGAAGTAAATGATCTTCAAATGGGAGACAATTACTCAAAAGCGAAGAATATGAGGAAGGCGCTGACGAAAAAGATTAGCCATATATTTGCATATAGCATAAATCTTCCCAAAGATCCACGCAGATCAATGTTCAGAACATCTACCACCACATTCCAGTTGTTAAAATAATCCACAATTTTCTTCCGATTCGTTATAAAGCTAAAATTTGCAACAGCAGCATGAGCTAAACATCCCCAAAAAAGAACAAATGGAACTAAATTTCTTTTGAACGTTGCTTTCTCAGCCTCGTGTAATTTTGTTTTTGCTGGACCCAGCTGCCAATCTAAAAAGAAGTTTGCAAATCCAATTGTGCTTGCGATCAAAACGAAGAACAAAAATAAAGATGTGATAATAAAGTAGATCCAGTGAAATGTTTTCATCGTGTAAGCAAACTTAGGACTTGACAATTCTTTCCCTTGGACGGATGGCGAAAATGGAAAGCGGCCAAAGAATAAAAGAACTTTCCTCATTGGCTTAAAAATTTTATTCACTTGTCCAGTTGATCCTTGCTTCAAAAATGTATTATTATTCTTCTTTTCAAATATTTTTGTACTTCTTTCTACTTTGAACGAAGATGCCCACAGTTTTCCAGAATCACCAAGTTGATAATCCAATTCATTCCCAAGGATGGAGAGAGACATTTCTAAGGATGGCCGAGCAAGGAATTCTGGAGGACAATCTGAGTTTACCGATCCCCTTTTAACTATCATCGCAAAATGGTTTGTTCTAAATGTTCCGTCCGAACACAACTATGGACAATCAATGAATGAAGGTTGCTATTTTTCATTGAGGGTAAGCAAATGTGACCTTAGCTTGCCATTGACTTTGCTAAAAACAATTCTTTATTTTTTACCTCATTACTGATTGTGTCCAATGCCCAATTAAGCCGTTTGTGCAAACAATAGCTTATCACTATTCCCAACTTCATGCTTGCTTGTCAATCAAAGATATTAATTTAGCACGTTCTACCAGGTAATAAGTTGACTTGTGTATAGAGTGAATGCTGAAAATATTTATTCACCTGGCATTATCCGAACCACCGAAAAGAGCGTTACCAATTTGAGAAGTAATTAGAAATCAAGAATCCTTATCTCACGCATATTTGATGTCCTATTAGATAACGTTGTCTTCAACTGCACTTTGTCCTTGTACAATTGTAAAAGGACTTTGTAATTGGCGTAAGCAATTTCTTGAACAAATCTATTTCAGTATCGTTCAGGTGCTTTCAAATACTAGGCAATTTTTAGATTCTACACATTTAGTAACAAGTAAACTAACTTGTCAGAATTTATTCAGTTTTGTATAAAAACTATGAATGCGCATACGCTAGATTTATGCTTCAATGACTTTATGGCATTTTACAAGTCATGGGTAGTTAGTTAGAATGAGTGTTAATTAGTTTTGTAGCATGTGTAATACGTTATATTTAAACAAGAAAATGACACATCAATATTGTAATTTCTGGCAAGAAATGAATATAATTGAAATAACACCATCGCCTTTCAAAACAAGTCTGAGTCAACAATTTTATTAGTAACAAAATATGTAGTAGTTATTCAGTAAGCACAAGAGCAAGAGCATTTGGGAGATGGTCCATTCCCTGATCCTTGGAGCTGAACTGGAACATTCTGGCTCTGGCCGCTTCCAGCATGTGGTGCACCTCCGTTGAATCCTCCGTTTCCAGAATAACCTGGATTTCCCTGATATTGCTCCTGTTGTTGTGGCTGATTTGGGTTAGGAAGATCTGTGTCTCCTGGCCCGAGTCCACGGTAAACGTTTCCTCCTTTGTCAATTTGTTCGCACTCTTTGGGGAAGGACGCCCCATTAGCAACATTTCCCATCAGCTCATTATTACAACCTTTGATGTAGAGCCCATGATTGGCCACGTTTCCTGTCAATTTGTACATGGACCCGTCCAAGTTCATTTCGCCGTTAGCAACGTTTCCATCCAAAAGCCCACAGCAAGAATCCTTGGAAATGACAATGGCAGGGGTTTGAATATTAACAGAATTGTAGTAGAGAGAATTTTTGGAGCCTTCCAAGATGATTCCAAGCTCAGCTTCTGAAATGACACAACTTTTGATAGTATTTTCTTCACCCGTAATAACCATGGCTTTTCCTGTTTTCTGAAGGACGACCCCTTCCAGTGTGTTCTTGGATCCTTCAATTAAAACGCCTTGAGCTGGCCCTTTGATCCAAAAACTCTTGATTTTCCAATCATTTCCTTTCAAGTGCATTCCAATTCCTTCACTCTCGATTGTTGTGTTCGTATCTCCTGTAAGGGTTGCAGGACCATTGCTTGAGATGACAAAATCCCCGATGTAGTTCATGGGAAGCATTTGAACCGTGTCTCCTGCACCTGCACTGTCCAATGCGCTCTGAAGTTCTGCTGATGAGGCTGGTTTAATTATCTTAGAATTCCCAGATTGAAATAGTAGAAACAATCCGATTAGGAACCAACCAAAAATACATTGACGCCATTTTGACTTTTAGAAAGATTTCCAATGTAACACAGATCGTGGCTAAAATTTATCTGCTCACTAAGACAGCTATTGAGCCTTTTAAATATTAAAACCTGAGGTGATCGCGTCATTTGTTTTCTTACTATAAGACGAGTAATTTTTGCCATTAATTATAACGACTTAATCTTACCCTTGGTGGTAATTTACAACCAAGTGTTTTGTAACTAGTGTAAGAACTATCGATAATTACCTGTAGTTTGTGAGTGAACATACTAGAAGCACATGTGAAAAAGTGAAGGTTAAGGCTACCAGTAATTATATTTGACGGAAGTCGTAATAATTCAAATGCGTTCATATGGGTAAAATTAACGACGGACATTAATAAGAAGGTCACGATCACGAAACGATTTTATAATTTGTAAAACACTTCGTGATTATGTCATTTTATGTTATTATTATTCCTTCATGCTAATTATTGGTGCAAAAAAGTACAAGTGCACTCGCTTATACATATGCATTAATGCAACAATATTTTGCTGAAGATATTATGATTAATTGAGTGGGTTTGGCTTGTCATGACACGACTTTTATGATAATGCAGAGATAAGAAGTTCTAAAAATTATTCAGGAAAACAACAGTAGTGTAGTTAGTAGAGTAGTGTTTAGACTTCTCGGTATTATGTCACCCAATTTTTTATCTTGTCTCACGGTGTAGGTCTCATCTTTTACTTCAAAATGACCAATTCACTCTGATGATAAACTAATAAACTTCCTTGCAGTTAAATTAAGCTTAAAATGCTTGTCTTGTGCTCTTTAATGAGTAAAAAAATAACTTTAAAGAAAAAATCTTGCGATGTCTCAAATTCAACCTACATTCTTATGCATTATGCATGAGAAAATAGGGGAAAAGCGGGGAAATGAGCTCATATTGAAATCCGTAGGACTTTCTCCTCGAGTAACATCCTTACGGTTGGAGTTGATTTTAATTTTGTTTAATGATTATATTCCAGTGATTATCAGTTCAGTCAGTCAGTGAAATAGCCTTTATATTTATTTATTAATTACCGTTTTGGTATTTGTGTTCAATGTACTAGACTAGTTCGCGCGATATTTACTTATCGCGTCACACTCAGCTCATAAGCCGTGCAGCAAGGAAATTAGAAGAGGTCGGTCAAATATAATCAGTCTCAGTTGGCTTCTCATAAAAAACTTTTGTGACCTTCACCTTTGGATGAATGGAGATTGAAGGCAGAAAATCTAAGGATTGCCATTGCACAGCATTAGAGTAAAACTAAAAATTACAGTAAGTACTTTACAAACTACAAATCAGACTTGACTTTGCTTGATTGCGAAAGTGCTTTTCAGAAACAAGGGACATTTCCAAGTGTGATGTAAGGTTTCTTGGATATTTTTATACTTAATTTTCAATTTTGAATTTGAGTTTGTCATGTCTAACATTATAGTGGCCTAATTGGCAACGATACTTTTGTGTGGAGGGTATATGAGAGCTTATTCTGGACCAGGATGATTTGAATTTGAGTTTGTCATGTCTAACATTATAGTGGCCTAATTGACAACGATACTTTTGTGTGGAGGGTACATGAGAGCTTATTCTGGACTAGGATGTTAGTATCCTTCAGATCCAGTCGACAGAAAATAAACTTCCTTGTTAACTGGTATTTTCCGGTAGAGATAATTTCTTTTTTTTTTCTTTTTGATAAAACTATACTCTTCAGTTTGTAGTAAAAGAGGTGGTAATATTTCAATGGTAGTGCAGTGGTGTCAAAACACTGTGGTTAAGAATATAACGTAAAGTAATATTTACTAATTTGTTGCTGAAGTCTTATTAATTATCTGATAAACTTGAATTCAGCTCTTCCATTGGTGGAAAATGCAAAGGCAGGAGGACAATGATGTTATGGCTCAACCATTAAAATCCAAGAGAGACACTAGACGTTCCTATATTCGATTTGCCAATCGTACTACTAGAAGAGTAGATGTGATATGGATCAACTTTGAAGGTGTTCGAGTCAAGTACAAAGTAAGTGCTACAAATACAGCAATACGTGTAAAACGGCCATTGTTTAATTTTGACTACGAATATTTTAGACACTGGAACCTGGTGAAGAATTTGATGTGACTTCATTTGTTACGCACCCTTGGATTTTTTTGGACTCTGAAACTCACACGAAGTTAGTCGTCAGTTCCAAGGAATATTTCGACTGCCCAGAAGTGAGTGTTGGTATATGTTGTATTATAAGTTGATATTTAAATCCTTTAACGTTGGATTAATGCCATTCAAGATGAAGCAACAATACTTTTTTATTTTGTAGCCAACGGTCATTCGATTTCGAGAAGGTGGTGTAATGAGAGCTCCAGTCAGACTCTACGTTGCTAATTACCTTACCTGTTTACTCTCTGCGGGAATGCGCTCTGCAGTGTATTCAAAGATGCCTGAGTCATCCTAAGGCTGCCTATCAATTAGAAATCCCAAATGCTCTTCAAGATGATCTCTATCAAAGATGCAATCTGACTTTCAATGTGTCAAGACCAAATCAACCTGCCTAGTAAAATCGAAATAACTCCGCATAAGTCAGCTTAAAGTTAATTTATTCCTCTTCGAAACCTTTTAACTCCTTATTAGCTACAGATCTTTTGTTCCGTGCGTCTTGGAGCAAGTTCATGTGGTTTTATTCTAGATTAGTTAAGCATGTCGGAATGCTCGTAAAAATTAATAATACCGGGTTTTGTACAAATTGTATATACAGAACTCGAATAAACATTAATTTTCGAATTATTCATGTGTTATTTTTGTCATTATTCTCCCCTTCAGGTTCAGGTGCTGTTTTGATTTGACCAAGTTCAACCAAAGCATCCAATTCATGAAAGTGATGAACACTGACACTCTTTGGCAGCTTCCAAATGTGTAGGATTCCTTCACTATCAGTTGTAGCAACTAAATCGGTACTGAAATAAAAAAAGCATTGCTGAATTACTTTTATAAAACTTGAGCTTAGAAGTCAAAGTCCTACCCCGTTTTCTCAAAAGCTATTGCTCGTACAGGGATCTTATGATCCACAACTAAAACTGGTTTCACTTTATTGACTAAAAGGTCGAATATGGAAAGTTTATTTCCTTCGGCCACTCCAAACATCATTGGGCGTACAGACCACTTAACATCACTTGTACTCTCATCGTCCATGTAGAATTGAAGAGTTGGAATTGACTGTCTCGAAATAATCCAAAAATTCTCAATTTGCGATCTAAGTAAGTTCAATTTCGTTCACTATTTACTCAATTACCTGAAGAGTATTTTGAAGCAAAACGTGTCCAGTGTCATTAATAGATAAAAAGAGATTCCTGTGATATGGAGAACAGTCCAGTGTGTTAATGTAACCACGTTGTTGCTCTGTTATAAAATTTGTTACGCCATTCATAAGGGGTGTATATTCTTTCGTGGGGTTTCTACTCTGTAATTCTGTATCATCTAAAATGAATAAATAATGCAATCGATTATTCATTTTTTCAAAAGCCAAAGTGTCCATTTCCAAAAATTCTGCACTCACGGATTTCCACTTGTGTAAGTAAATCACCCTGGAAAAGCATGCTGCCAAAAGTTGCAAAAATATATGTAGTTGGATCATCTGTGCAGGAACTCAAGGCACTGATTCCAATTTCTTTCACTTGACTCAAACTTCGTTTAGGAATATTTACATTATCGGGAAGATGTTCCGCGTGGGCTAGGAATTTTCGTTCCAGAAAAATTTTCGTGTATGTTTTATTGAGAGACCAAAGTCCGATAAACCCATCCGTCGCAGCCGTGAGAATAAATGATGTTGATGGACTAGGGTTTATTTTTGCAATTTTTGCTGTTTGTGATTGAGTGAGTATAATCCATTGAATCCCCACGACTGGAGTAGAATGACAAGTTCCATCCACCAGTTTTGAAGGCTCCTGATTTGCTATGTGGCGTTCCGTCTGACTAAGGTCATTCTCACCCTCGCTTTGTGGAATACTTGGATTCAAGTCAACCAAAGCAACGTCTCCAGAATACAACCCAACTGCTAATAAGTTTCCAATTTTAGGGTGAAATGCTAATGATGTAGAACATGTATCGAATAGGACTTGGTAATGAGGTTCGTCCATTTCTGATTTAATACGAGCCAGATTCCAAATTGAAATTGGAGTGGAATGAGTACACCATGAATCATGCTGAGAAGAACGGTAGCCGACTGCCATTTGAGTTCCACTTGAATTCCAAGACAAACATGAACCCTCAAACTATTATAGGAAAACCGAACCCATTATTTCTCGAATTCTCTAAAAGATAGTAAGCATTAAATTAAATTACATCGGAAGGAAGTGTTGTACTTCGCAACTCATGTACTTTTTCTACTTCATTATCTGGGTTTGCCTCGTCTGTGTCTGAATTGTCATCCAAATCATTTGACAGTCCAACACTGAAAGGATTGAGATTCTCTTGGAGTGCCTCGCACATGGGCTCAATCACTTTTGCTAAAAATGCATACAAGGACGGTGGGTACGGAGCAGTTCCAAGATCTTCTTTCGGGGCATCGGCAGTTTGAGTCTAAATTGTCATCATTTCAATAATAGAAGTACAATAGCAGTACAATTAGAACGATAATTAAGCTAGATTAATGAATCTTTTTTGCATTTTTGGCTGATGAAAATACAAGTGATGAGATAGACATTGTTTCGTTTAGATTTAATTTAACGAGTTCATGTTCAGAAATATTTTTTTTAAATTTTGCCCAATAAATTCAAAAATTTTGCATCCAACCTGAATTGTTGCTGAAGTATGACTTTGAATAGCCTTTTCTTCTATTTGAAGAGGTTCAGTCTGCATGGTTTGTCCCACAGTATCCCTGCATAGAAATATTTAGGTTGGAACGAAGGTGATTAATTAATAAAATTAAAGCCATTCAAAGTATGTAGCCTTGATTCTCTTTACTTTTTTTTCTTCCATGTTGAATCTAATCCCACAGGTGGGGACTGCCAATCTCCAAATCCTTCCATTGAGATTTTGCAATACAATACAATCAGATGTAAATTCCCTGAACTAATTAAGCCAAGATTTATTTATTTAATTGAATCCAGAGTATCGTTAAAAGTCAACCACGCATGAAGAGTAATGTTCAATACACATCCTACACAAGAACTGCATATTCGGTTCATTTCTAGAATTACATTTGAGTGTTCGCGTGTATAATGCTTTTTATTCTCCGGAAAAGTAAACAAAGGAACCATGGTAACGGGACCAAAATATCAAGTGAGAAGGATACAACAACGACGACGACAATTTGACACAAGACACGAGAAGTCACCGATCCGTGATCAAGTTGCACGTCAGACTCAGATCCGTTCCGCAGTAAATTGGCCTTCCTTATTCGCTCTGCTGATTTCCCTGATGCTCTACAAAGCTCATTGTGGATCGTATCGCAGAGAGGAAATATCTTCTTGACCGACAAAATAAAAGTCTTGCAAGTTCACATAGTAGTTGAAACTCTTGTGCGAAATGGGACAGTGACAAATAGTAATGTGCAAATAAGACTAAAGAAATAAATGCCATCTCACTTGCAGCCAGAGCCAACCAAAGATCTTGAATCTTGATCTTTTGCATGTCACGGTTTTGTCAAGCGTGAAAATTGGAAAATACCATAATAAAACCTACAGTACTCATACAAAATGCTCATTTAGTGATGCAGGAATTGACGGCAATGTTTAAAGTTCAAAAGTAATGAATGGCAACAAATAATATTTTTGAGTTGAAGTTAATAAGCTATAAGAATAGCAAGTTGAAGCCTAAAATTTCGAAGAATTTTGGGTATGTTTTTGATATGAATACACCAAATTTGTGTATGGGTTTACTTGCATATTCATTCCGAGAATATCAAACCCAGCTATACGCAGGTGTTTTGTGAAATATGATACACAACTTATTTTGTAAAATAAGTGCGACGAATTATGCGGTCTCACACGCCGTAACGATTTGTCGAATGATCAAACTCTCTGAGGGATACAATTTCCCAATTTCTACTTCACGATTTACTTTCATCTTTTTGAAAAAATTAATACTTTCGACCTTCAAATAAATTTAGGCGCAAAAAGAAACAAACAATTCGCCCACTTATTTAGCAAAAGAAATATTAGACTAGCTAGTGCTAGGATCGCTGGGGGTGGATCAGCCTGGGAAAATTCTCAGCTCCATGCTCCATTTCCTCTCCAACATAAAAACTCGTCTCATATTGATAGTCTAAAACTTGCCATTTGAACTTTCCATGCCCAAAAGGATAATACATGGTTATGTGTACATTAACATTAACTGGACCAACAAAAAATCTTTGTGCTTGTCTCGGACAAACTGATATAATGATGATATATACTGAAAGTTTATTCCAATTTAAAGTGGAGCTGCCCATAAATTTGTATAATTTGTTCCATCAATTCAGAAATGAAAAAATTCTTTCATATAAACAACAGGGATTATATATTGTGATGAAAACAAACGAGCCAATAATTTTTCTGTAATTGGATTAAATAAATTCTCAGTTGCATCATTGTATACGTTGCAATTACAACCCTAGTGAACACACGGAGAGTACAAAAAGTGAACTCTCAAGGCAAAATGAATAGATAGACCTAATGCACTCGACCGACCGACCACCGGCTGAATGCATTTTGCTGTCACCAAGTTCCATCCATCTCTCTGGCAAGGTAATAAATAATTCACACCCCGACCCCAAACCCTTGTTCATTTAAGGAGGAAGTGGAACTCTTTTCTTCCTAGAAAAACATAACTCATGTTTAATTTGCAGAAATATCACACCTTTCATTCTGATTCCAGAATTTAGATGGAGAAATGTACATTTTTAATTACATCTTTACTTGGCTGTATCAATTACAATGTCATTAAGCTAGCCGAAGCCCTCACTAAACAATTTCTTAAAACCTGGTTATAGCTACAAATGCCCTATTTAATGTCTATAATTTCTGTTGAAATTCTTACTCAGGTGAAAGCACTACATCTTCTAATGATACATTTTTTAATTTGATCACGACTCGTACGAGTTGTGGAATGAATTCGAAGATAACTTCCACATAGCGTCCTTCCGGTACTTCCACCCCTTCGAGGCGTCTTTGGCCATACCAGAACCAAAGGCTTAACCTGTACTCCCTAAAAATGCTACAATGGATTTACCCTGTCTGTAGTATGCCGTATGCCACTATGCATTTTGGACAGGACAGGTAGAGTGAGTAACTTGCAACGGAACAGAAAACCAGCCAAGGTGGGTGATTGGTGCTCTTGATAATCAAGAAAATACAATGCGAAAGACAGGTAGTTACAATATAGCCAAAGCATTCGAAAGGGCTGCTCTGTAAGTGCAAACCAAACCAACAGTCAAAATAACATGGAGTTCATTCTTTGCTCTGCAAATGCAAGGTTGTAGAAGATACACATAGGTACAGATGAGGCCATTAACTCAACCACTGGGCACCAGGATAGCATAATACTCCACAGAATCAAAACTGATACCAGAGTAGTGGAAGTTAAACCTAGGTTTAGCAGCACTACTCCTGATTTTGATCATTCATTCCATTCCTGAACCGTAAACAATAGGAAAGAATCCGGATGTGGAGATCGAGATAGGAAAAGCGTTTTTATGTATCATTTACGTTCCATTGTTTTGACTAAACATCTCTTGTGTGGTTTTATTTTATCAAAGTTAGCTTAATCATCAGCGGTATACATATATTGCATCTAATTAATGTGAATTTTATATATGCAGATATATTTTGAGAATTTTTATGTAAATTACGGATTGTGGAAGTTGAGTTCTCGTCTTGTACAAATTAGCCCTGAGTTTGTTAACAAGTGAAAGCCAATTAGGTTTGTCTCATGCAATTAGTGCACAAAGGGACAAATGTGTTTATCTCACACCAACATTCCATCCAGCATAACATTCCGATGAACAGAATGTAAATATTTTTCTCAAACCGAGGTCAATAGTAATTTACTATTTTTTTACACGATAGAGTTTTAACTCAGCACATTAATATTGGAACTGCAGTGAAGTGAAGTGATTACGCAAATGCCTGACACAATTTATTCGAAAGTGCAACTTGGAATTTAATAACAAATTATTCTCAAATGCTCCTGTGATTAGAACAAAATAGAAATGCGGACAAGAAAATATTTTTATTAAATTGAACAAATATGGGAAATGGGTCTCTGCACGAAACGGCGAGTTTTCGTGCTCTTCTTAACTATAACTATACTTCAAATTGTAAGTCAAACTTTAATTAACACTTAGCGTCCAATAACTACTCCTACTCTTAATTTGGATGGATGGGATTTTCAATAGGTAACAACCGGCGTTCGTCAATTGTTCGATTTCTTCGGACCATTATGGGCCTTGATTCTCACAAATTTCTTGAATATTGTGTTCGCCATTTTCGGATTCTTCGGAGGTTACACGAGGAGAAAACATTATCTCGTAGCGGTAATGCAAAAATATGCTCATTTAATTAATTTCACACATGAAATAAGAATGACCACATTCCCCTAATGCTAATGCTTGCCTATTTTTTACATTATAACTCGGAAATGATAGGAAGTTTCATTGCAAAGTAGGAAAGTGTCAACGTTGAAAGCAGACTAGAGCACTAGAAGCTTCACACGTTCAAGCTGGAAAAGCTTTGAATTGAGTCTTCTAGTACTTTGTGCCCCGATTTTGATATAACTCTGTAGCATTGCAAATGGAAAAATGAATGCACACAAATTTGTCTGTTTTTCAACCGTGCGATAAACAGTGAACGATTTTTATAATGACACTATTCCTCCAACGAATTTTGGAATTATTTCAATAAATTATAAATTTAACAGTCTCTATTTAAGTGCATGATATTACTAGAATATTTATTACAGCGAAAGAACCGCTTGGCATGTGAAATGGGTGATTGTATACTAAAAATTACTAATTCGAATTATTCTTGACTTAATTTCAGTACATGGTATGGTCAATGTTATGGGCTGCTTGGAATATTTTCATAGTATGTCTTTACATTCCAATTCCACAATTAAAAATGCACAAATCGAACGTCCTGAGTATGGGCACAGGAGGTTTCTCATGGTGGGAGACGAGAGCACCAGGGTAAGTCATTTTTCCAAATTGTTAAAGTTCATTAGAAATGTTTTGAAATGCAATAATTCGCACTGGTTTAAACTAAATAATTTCGTACAGGTGCATTCCTGATTGGACCAGTGAGGCTCAGCTAAATGTCACGAATTGCTACTTTGATCCCAAAGTGGTCGAGTGTGTTCAAGCGGGTCTTCAAGCTTATTTGGCTATCTAGGGGTCTCGTCACATCCTTCACAATAATATTACGCCCTCATGATGATCTTGACAGCAAACTGGACAGCGAGAGTATAAAATCCTCTGATCCAAAGAATAAAAATGTCCCAGCATTCATGTCCCTCTCTAGATCTCGAAGACATAGTGGAAATAGTGCTACAAATAGTTTGAGTAGTCGAAGTAGAACAAGTAATAGAAGTTTAGCTAAGCGGGGAACACTGAGCAAACATATTTCTCCGGGTAAAATTGCCAATGGTGTTTACGGGCATCTTCATTCCAGTGCTGCTTCAGCAGGGTCAGCTTGTAATGGAGATCCCGTAGGAATTACAACAGATGATAGACTTAGGCCAATGACTCCTAGAAAAGTGAAGCGAAGATCTGCACGAAGTATTCAGTCTCAAAGGTTTGGTCCGGCGAGTCATCAAAATAATGGTTCCGTTGGGAATCCTATTCCAAGTACAAGTAATGGGATTTTGGACAGGGGTCCTAGCACTTCAGCAAGTAGTAACCCGAATAAGAATTCACTGAGGAGTAGCACTAGTTCAAGAAGAAATACAAATCAGAGGAATTCAAAGAGAAAAATGCATCACTTTGTTTCACCAGTCAATCGACTTATGCAGCAGCAAGTAGATTCAGAAACATCACACGATGAACCCCACCGATTTCCAAGGAAGGAACTGGTAACACACAATTTGTAAAATCAAAACTTTTACAATACAAATAAATCTAACTTTTCACCTCTGTATTTTATAGGGTCACATTAACCCAGTATACTTGGGCCCTCAAAGTCCATTGACAAGTCCTCCTCCGCCACCAAGACCCCCATCTGCCAGATCATCATATTCAAATTATCATCCTGCAAGACTGCCAACTCTTAATGGATCAAATGCAACTCCAAATGTATTTAATTTGAATCAGAATGTTTTTACTAATCATGCATTTGACACTTCAACCGAGTATAATAATTCCCTCATGTCAAATAATACGAATGGGTATTACGAGGATGAAATGCATTATCAACAACATCTTGCCATGAGTCAAAATCATATTCCTCCAGTTCCAATGCCAATGACAAGATCAAATGCCCAAGGAACTTTTATCCCACCACCGAATAATTTTAATGATATCATGCCGTCCGCTGGGAAAAGAACTGACAATCCGACCCTAGTTTTCCCATTGGCTCATTCTCCTGTGTCACAGGTAAACAAGCAAATTTAATAATTTCACTCTCAGAATTTAAAATTTTAAACTTCTTTGATTCACTTTTCTTATGATCAGAGAAAAGTGAAAGCATGGTCTTTCTCCTGTACTAATAATGATTTCTATTAATTTCTATTTAATGCGGAAGCTTCGTGGCATTTATGTCTAAAACTTTTCAATAAGGTAGAGTCTATCTTCACTTTACTAAATAATTTGTGCATCAATATGAGCATTTTGATGCATTTTTTGTTAAAAAGCATGTGCTTCATTTTACTTTTACTCCTTTTCTGCCTTGTTTATATTTTACGAAAAATAATAAGGTTATTTTCAAATTCCAAATAGGAGTCCTTTCCAATGTGGGGCGTTGCTCAAGCTCAAGTGCCTTCGAGTAGTCCAAGACAACCAACATATCCACATCAGCCAACCCGTCCATATGGAAGGATCAAATAAATTATCGGTCAATTCAGAAACAGTAATTTAATGCAAGAGGCCATTAAAATAGCACATCTCTTCTAAAATTTATTATGTAGGAGTAAAAATATTGAGTAAATCTCATGTCATAGGAAAAGGCTAATTTCTTAGCTCGGTCGATCTCAATGTTGTTTCCGGCATACACAAACACTACGTACAACTTTTAATAAATTATTCCTAAGGTCAGTGGAGTCATTTCCATTTTTTAATTCCACCATGTATACCACATTACATTGCTCAACCCGTTGTTTCACTGAGTATTCAATCAAATATTTCCCGACTTCTCTTCCTATTCCAGAAACCTCGAGCTTTCATCAATTTTATATCATTTTTGTACTTCTTTGTTCCAATTAATTCCGTTACGATATTTTAATTCTACAAATGATCAATGTATAAATTCCGTAAATGCGAGGAGCCTTCCTTTTGAGTCATAATTTATACGTATCAGCCTAATGGAAGAATCTCTGATCTAATTAAGCTAATTTATGCAGAAATTATTAGAAATTGTTTGTAAGTTTCTCACAGGAAGGTTGGAATGTTAGAAATATTTTGGGAAGAATGAGAAACTGAACAGAGAATTTGGAAGAGGATAAGCCAAAAGTAAGAAAGATTGGAAGACATGGATGTTCACAAGGATGAACAAAATAGCCAGTAAGGAATATAAAATATTTATATTAGTTTTATAGTTTAGAATGCTTGTCACATACAGGTGATGAAAATACATTCCATCCAATCACAGTAATACCATGTACGAGTAATTTATATAATTTTATAAAAATACAAGAAATAAATAAAGCGTTGACAATTCAAAGTTGATTCATCATATCGAAATGCCTTCACTTCTTCGCCGCTCAGTTCTCACATGAAATAATTTAACAGACAACAATTTTTAAAACCCATCCATTTATTAGACTAAATTAGTTGTAGGAGTATACAAGTAAAACCAAAAACAAGCATTCCTTCCATACATGGTATTGTTAAGTTTATCCTTACCGGGTATAGGGCATTTAACAATTCTTCTGAACTCAGGTTGTGATAATTTAACATTTATACCTGCACAAAGGAAATTAACCTACACATTATAATTTAGTCAACAATTAAACTATTCTTAGCCACAAACTATACTGGAGTCAATCTAACGACATCAAATTTGTTAAGTAATTGGATGCAACGAACGGTTGTTTAAGTACAATTACATAAAGTAGAAATACTGAGTGCATTTTGGCAACTCCACTACAACCGTTCCTTAAGACATGAAAATCTTTGTGTAATTTGCTACTCGACGATACACACGTATTTATTTGGTCAAACATTGCAACTGCCTTTAAAGGTGACTATGTCCAAATATTGAATTTATTAACTTAAAATAGAAAAATAGGGCAATGTGGAAAATGTCAAACGTTAGAAAATTCAATCATCAGGCTGCAGTTAACAAAATTAGTCATATGATGTGGATAAAACAAATAAAACTTGATGTAGCAGCCACCATCAGAAAAAATTAGCTTAAAATGTGCAAAAACAAAGTAC
>WJEZ01001574.1:0-16898 GCA_009869925.1 Thalassaphorura encarpata
ATATTGAGCAATGTCACAGTAAAGATCAGGACATACACATAATAGGTAATAAGTGAATGGCGTTTCTCGTTGCATTTTCAATTGAGCAGAACTTTGGAAAAAAACAAAATTTCAACTTGGGAATTGCTTTGTTGAACTATGTGTTCCTATCCAGTTCGTTTTTAACAATTCACTTAAGAAGTTTTAGCCTTATTACTATTTAGTTTATGATTTTTCACCAATCTTTATCTTTACAACTGAAAAATTAAATCATTCCTGGCGCTCGCAGGTTCTAGCCTCCGTATATTTCTCGTGTTTTCGTAGTTATAAAACATGGCTATTTCATAAAGCTTATGTTAATTTCGTTCATAAGAATCGGTACATCGCAAATCGCAATGTCTATGGGATGTAGATGCATATGTAGTTTTGGTTTCTACTACCGAAAAAGAGGAAAAAGAGTTGTCCTGGGTTTTTTCCTTTTTATCATTCAAGTTTCCCGGGGGATTATTTAAGGCTCATGAATGTTTCGACGACCTTCCACTCGATTAACCACAACACAAGGATTTGGTGAAAGGGGAATTGAATTGAGATCCGAGAATGGAAAAGGAAGGATTATTTTTATTCAGGGGCTAGGCTAGCTCATTCGCTGATTGTTGCCACTGATTTGAATTTAATTCCTCGGCAAGATGGCGCCTGATACGAAAGCACAATTAATTATTACAGCACAATGACTGGGTCTAATTGCCATCGCATTGTGTACATTGCATTTGTAATGAATCTACTACTCACCGCTATTATTGAATGCCGCCCAATAATGAGTTCTATTATTCTTTGTCAACGGTTAGTCCTGGATTAGCCATGATTGCATGAGCTTCAGTTCTATCCAACCAAGAATACACAGAGACAATGGATTTTCCACTTAACACGGGATATCCGGCCGTCTGTCCCTGTCCATCCGTGTTCCGTCATCCACTCAACACAAATAGGTGGAAAGAAAAGCACCAAAGCAAAGTATAGGGGTAAATCCTAAATTTCCTAAATGTAATCGAATAAATCGGGTTTAATTTTTTTTATACCTATATAAAAATTTACCGGATTTAAAATCAGCTGCTAGATGGCGCTAGTACATACATTTAATGCTATTTTAAATAAACCGTCATAATTTTGATCAGGGATAATGAATTTGGGTACTTTTACCATGTATGCTCATTGCAATCGACTAAATTCAAATTAAATTATTCCCGCTCGATAGGACAGGGTTAGGGGAAAAGTTGAAGCTATTAAGGTTTCTGAATTGTGAATGGTCGTCACCACCAATTAAGTTTCTCCTGTTTCAATTCCAATTTGAGTTTCAATTCACTTTTCCTTTCCCCTAGTAAGTAGTCAAGTCAATTCTAAACATTAGCCTGCCTTTGGATTCGGATTGCATGCTCAAGAGCGATTTTGGTTTTTGTTGGCTATTGTGCGTATGTACATACGCACTAGCACTACGCACGTTAAAAGGATTAGTAATTTATTTTGTGAGTGCGAGTAGTTGTACCAATGTGTGCTTGCCGCCAAAAACTTAGCATGTACATGTATTTACAATTAAATCCTGGCCTGCCATGGCAGTCACATAATTATGCATAAGGATAGGATAATGCACAATGCACAATTCACAAGGAAGGGTGACTCATTGTTTTTATGGAGCGTGACACCCCTACCACTACTTTTACATACTGCAATAGTCGGTGGATTTCAAATCCACTTCAGACCCATGCATGCCATGCAATAAGTACCCTTCTACTACTGCACACCCTTGAAAAATCATTTATTAAATCATTACGTAGTGAAATGCCAAATTGTTTTCAATCCATTTAACAGCAACCCCTTCAATACATCCATACGCCTCAGTTGACTGATTCTCGTGGAAACCATTGCAACCCGAGGTTTTAAATATTTTATTGCATATCCATTCTTGAATTTTTATATACGCATGCGCAGAAGTACATTTATCTTGCGCATGCGCCTACGCTTGGTCACTAAAAGTAATTTAATGGAATTGATTACGAATAATTGAGAGTGAATCGTGAGTGATGTCGAGTTGGAAGAGGAACAAGTAATTTAACTAATGTAAATAGAGTGTCAGAGAATAAATTGAATGCGCATAGCGGCGTAGCGCATACGTCTGTCTGTCCGTCCATCAGAGGGTAGAATCGGAATCAGATAATGAAAAAAGGACTAATGGCATAGCATAGCACAAGCATGGCCCGGACCCGGGAGTGGTTGATATTAAATAATGTTGTGCTGGGACTAGACCCAAAAGATCCATTATGTAATTAATGCTTCACTTTGAGATGATTGTGATGGTGGTAGGTATTATAGGCAAGCAGGATGGATTCAATATGTCTAAGTAGAGCAAAGCAAAAGCAAAGTGTTTGGGCATTGGCACTTTTAGGGGTTTTTCGGTTTTTGTTCTGAGTCTAGCCAGCCAGCCAGCTGGGATAATCCAAATGTCACCTTTGTCCTTCTATTTACTCCGAGTAGCAGCTCTACCCACTTTTTAAACAAAAAGTTACTTAAGAGGAGAGAAAAATAAATAATGTGAGTGAATCAGCATCAGCCAGCACACCCTCCTCACTCATAATCTGATGATGCATTAAAAGGGAGAAATAGAATAACAACTTTGGATGGACCAACTAAGTGGAGGAAGGGGAAAACGACAAAACTCTTTCAAGTTCTTTAGAAAATAGAAACACTGAATGGACACCACGATTCAGAATCTGAGCTAGTTTATGGTTTCGCATTGGAATTGGTATCAAAAGAAAATTTTACGATATGCTAGGAAACTCTACAAATGCAAAAATGACTTCGAAAATCTGCTAATCTAAAGAAATATTACCTGAAAACATATTTTGGTCAGATTGCCCGAATTTATGGGGTAATGTGAAAGAAAATGACTCACAATGCCCCAATTTAATCCATACTGCTAAAAATGACTAAAATTTCCCCAAAGACTTCTACTTGTACAGTATGTGTGATGTAATATACACTATGTTTCTGTCCTATTATCTGAATCAGGATTGAATTGAACACTTGTCCGAACACCCACTTGATGACGACAAGGACAAGAAAATTAATTACCTGGTTTGTGCTTGGGCATGGGCTACACTTCACTACACTACAGCGTAATGAGTTTTAGAGCACAAGCTATGGCTAAGCTATGCTATAATTGCATTTCCCATACTCTGACCATTGTTTGCGGTTTAATTTAATTTGTTCAATTATTCCCACAAAACCATACATGAGCCGGGCAAATGATTGAGTCTGAGTCTGAGTACTGAGTGGGTTGATGAGAACTTTGTATTGTACGTAGTAGTAATATAAATCAAAAGTTAAATTAACCAAAAGCATAAAGCATAGCGTAAGCCTAAGCGATAAGCCTGTGCTGTGCGGTGCTGTTAAATTAATTAAAAAAGTCTCGAGACTCTTTACATTTGCCAATTTTGTATGAGTTAATTAGCTAAAAGAGATTAGCATTGTAATGACTATGACTATGCCTATGCTGCCTAGTACCATAACAAGTAGCAAAGCAATAGGAAAGTAATTAAGTGCATTGTCAATGTTGAAAGAAGAATAGAATAGAGTCTCACTTCGTCTCTTCAAAATCAATTAACGGAAATTAGTTGATTAACATTTTAGCAATTAACGTTCTATTAGGGCATATTTCCGGTCCACTCTCGTCAAGTAAAGTAAAAGTGCTGGCTGGGTATACTTTAGGCCTGTTGGGTACCTAAACCATGGGAATTTCAATGGGACAGGCCAGCCAAAGTAAAGCATTGCCAAGGCAAGGGGAGGTACCCCGGGTTCCCCATGCTAGCTAAGCTAAGCGAAACTTTGGAGTTTAGCTTCAGCTCGATTCACTTTTTCTCTTCAGTACAGAATCAGCTTTCTGTGAGGACAGACGTACGTACGTGCATACACACTTGGGAAGCTAAAGCTATAGCAAAATCAAAACAAACAAAACATTTTCATTTCAACTTGAATTCAAATATTCCGCCAAAATTTGGCAACATTACGAACGATACCAGTTCAGTTACAATTACTAGCTCCAAGTATTTTTAAGTTGGAAACCTAGAAATTAAACAAATTAACTAATTAAACTATCAAGTTACAGCTGACGTTGATGTCAAGTGTTCCAGTTTTGTGTACCGGAATTTTAACTTTTGACTTGACCTGAGATTCGGATTTGGTCAAATATTAAGTTGAAAGGAAAACTGGAACCAGAACGCGCACGTGGATTCAAAAAAGAAACGAAGATCGAAGCCCGCGAAAAAATCTGGACCGGATTTTCCCTATGCTGTTTGACTGGCTTGGCTGATAATTTGTAGAAACAAAAAAGACATTTGTGAAATACTGCTGCTACCGGTTTTACCATTTGCCTCATTATTGAACAAACGAACCAAGAAACGGTAAATCAGAGCAAGAGCAAGAATTTTAATTTGTGCCGGTGCTGTGTGACCGTTATGTTGTGTTATTAATCTTCTCCACCTGGTTTCATCTTCATTTTTTTGTGATTAACGTAACAAAGAGCAAAGCAGAAATGTCGTCTCACACCTGACCTGTCTTATTACTTTGCTGAAGAAAAACCAATCTTGCCAATTGGCAATTAATTTTTGTGGAAAAATTGTGACGTGAAGTACGTGGACGTGAGACGTGGAAAGAAAATTAATTGGATTGGAAATTACAGTAGTCGTGGTTTAACTGAACGACGACTCATTCAGTTAGTTCAAAGTTGAAGTGGATTTGGGATTTTGGATTGGTTGTTTACATTTACATCCATCAAAGTTTTTTAGCTGGCTGGCTGGAAGGACTAAAGGTGAGAATTATTATCTAATCTTTCATTTTCACTGAGTAAATTATAAGCCAATAGACTATTTAGATGGATTTAGTCATCAGTGCAATAACAGATAACTTTGGACTTGAATTAACTGACTTGGTTATTTGGTTTGGTTAGTTTCATTAACCAACTCAAAGGGAAAAAGATTGACAGATCAAGCTGTGCAAACAAACACCAGATTCTCAACCTTTACGCGCTAAGCCTAGCCTTAAGCCTAGCTGAGCAATCTAATCAATTTCCTTCCTACGAATGACCCTAGCCAGGGCATCGCATTAATTCCTAGAATTTTAATTTAATTTAATTAATTGCATTCTTAGTAACTACAAATGCAGAAAAACCAGAACCAATGGACATTGCTTTGTGTCAAATGGATTTATATCAGTGTATATGTTCATTCATTTCATATATACCTTCTGTATCTGTTCTATTTGTTTTTGCATTTTGCAAAGATTATTATTATTAGGGCGGAAGGCGCGAAAAAGTAATTAGGTCAAATAGAATTGAGCAAACTTATCGTCTGAGGTCTGTTCTGTGGCTCGACTCGTAGTCGTACCTGGAATTATGATTAGATTCCAGCAAGGCAGGCAATCCAGGTGTTAATGAGGACTGAGGCCAGCTGAAGAGTTAATTAGCCTTTTAAATGCGATTCCAGACTTAGACTTTGTTTACGCGTACGGAGGTCTGGGCCTGGTGATGTATTAGGCATAGCCGTATCCTACGGAACCTCTTTTGTTTAGATTAGATATCGAGTTCTGTGGCTGCGACTAACTGAGTCGTGCTTGGTTATTTCGGCGGCTCATTAGAATTCGGTTGAAGTAGAAGTAAAAGTTGAAATCATAAGAAAAAGCAAGAATACGCTATGCTATGCTCTATGGCTGCTATACTCTATGCTACCCATGCAAAGAGCCAATCATCATGGTCCCCTCATCAATCAAGATTATGTTCCTTTCCCCTCATTTTCTTTTAAGAGTTAGTTTTAGTTTGGCTTGGCCCGATGATGATAGAGCCTTTTACTTTATCCAAATGCTCATGGGTTATTTATGCCATGCCATGCAAATTCCTGGGCTGGGAGTGTTAATGAGCCCTTGATTCCACTACTCACTCGTCTCAAATTCCCATACTTCGTCTTAGGTGAGATGATGAAGACAGTTGAGAATTCAGTGCTGCTAGTGCCTATATTTATAGCCTTGGCTCTGGCATTTGTATCAAATTTTCCCGCCTTGCCTTATGCCTGCAGAAACTTGAGCTGGCAAAGTTTTGGCAAAGGAAAAGCAAAAGTTTTGAGTTTTTGGTGACCAGATTGAAGGCAGAGTGTGGAAACTTGTTCATTATCTCCACCGCACAGCACAGCACAGCTCAGGACAGACACAGACTCATTATTTTATAACTTGATCACCACGAAGTAGAATAGAATAGAAACCGAAACGCAGATGATGTCGGCTCCTGTACTCTGAATCGAATTTGCCTACAGTATACTAGATTACCATAAGCACAAGCATTAGCATTAGACCAAATCTCTAATGAACAGTGAATGAATCTTGTGTGATGTGCTGTACACTGTACCGTGTGGCACTCATTATTAGAATCCCATTCCATCTCTTGAGCTTCATTACCCGGATTCGGATTCGGGTAGAATGCGTAGATACAAACTTATGGCAATGGACCGCAAATGCTTTGCTTGGCCCTGGCCTAAGCCTGTAGAATTTACATACGTTGAGTTTAATTTTGAGGAGGGTTCAGCCAGCCTGTGTCGACATGGTAGTGGATTAGATTGATATTCTATGTCATGGTCTCAAATTCGGTTCTGTTGGCCAAAGCACAGCCAAAGCAAAATCTGACACCTGGCATCATTGAGTCTCACCTGAATTAGGGTACAAGGGTAACTCTACTCAGGTGTTTTGATTTATTGCATTGCATGGGTTAAGGGTTGAGTTTGTGTCCGGTTGACTCAGACCAACACGGAAGGCTAAAGGGCAAGCAAATCACAAGGAAATTTCTTCGGGTGTAATCTTACAATTTTGGGTGAGTTAATTAAGGAAATAGGTCAAGTAATGGGCGGCAATAGGCTCAAAAGTAGAAAAAATTGAAAATCACAAGGTAGTTCTCCAAGATGTATCTACATTATTTTCTGAATTCCTTGTGAGAAGCTAATGGGTGAAGTTCCCTTGTGATTAGAGTGTCAGTTAAGAGAAGCAGGTTTAGTAATTAGGGTTGGCATTTCTCTGACTTCCCGCTGCTATGGGGTGTCATACCCACCAATTATCCTAACTAACCAAGGGCCCGGCCTGGGCCAGGGCTACCCTTGTCTAAGTGTCTAAAAGTCTAAGGGTTAGAATTAGACTGTATTCTGCCTGAGAACTAAACGAAAAGGGTTAAAATTCCATGCCGTTCCTGCGATATTTTTATTATTATATTAATTATAAACTAAAATCTATTAATCACTCTCGACTCTTTCAAAAAATATTAGAGTAAGTCTGATGATGGTTATTATTTTCTCAATATATTTTGAGGATTTATATTTATGCCATGGCGGTAAAGTAAGTAAAGCAAGAATAAATATAAACTTGATCTCTCGTGTACAAGATTTCCTCGTTAGATGAAATCTGAAACCTGAGTTTACGTATGATTCGTTTCTTTTCTTTCTTTTTTTCGTGTGCTTCGCTTGGTTTCTTTTTTGAAAGATTTCTGATTTGAAATTCAAGGTTTTCCCAAACCAAAGCCACAAATTGACAAGGTTTGTAGTTGTAACTTAAGAATTATTCCTGATTGTGAGGAAAATCTTGGCAGCCCAGCCCAGGAAAAGGATAAAAAATATTACCAACCATTGGGTGGATCAAATTACACAAATTCTATTTACAACACAGCCTAATACTTTTTAGAGGGGATGACGTTAACCCATGGCATGGCATGGATAGAAATTTAATTAGACTGCCTATGCTCTCCATATGGCAAGTTTCTTCCTGGATAGGCCAAAGTGTCAGGTCGATTATCATGAATGCCTGTTAAAACTGTTCTTTTAATGAATTTCTCAATTAGAGCCCAGGCGTTTTGTGATTAGGAACATAAACTTGGCTATAAGTTAGTGAAACTTGTTAATGCCAACTTATTTCTCATTCTCTTCCTTTTAATGAGGGTAATTTTGAGTTTAGAACAGAAGACACGCATAGGAAAGACTGTAGACTGTGCTCATTTAATTCTCATTCGTCCGATCCAATCAAATTCTGCAGCAGTAGGACTTGCAGGACATGACATGACACGCTAGTGAAATTTAATTATTGACTTTAAAGAGTTTTCCGTATCCGGGTATCAGAGCCATCTACCTAAACCAAGAAGAGAATAAATTGCGCATGCTCATGCGCATACATTTTTATTTGACAGAGATTTGTCTCATTAGTCAACCAGCCCAACAACGATGGAATTCTTAGTACTGAATTGCAATTGTGTGGATATTTATTTTCATTCCAATTTGAGAAGTCAGGTCGGGTCGGGTCTGGTGGAGTCATAAAAGACTTACATAGGATAATACAGTAGGCCATGCCTACCTGAGCTAGGTGATTGTGTATACAGGTGGGTATAATGGACACATCCAATTAGTCTGTTTAAGGGCCAAGACCTTGTCAACCCTCTCTTCTCTTCATATTTCAACTTCTATTTATTATCCACACGTACAGTTTAGTTTTGGCCAGATACAGGTAACACACAACAGGT
Organism: Thalassaphorura encarpata; assembly: GCA_009869925.1. Taxonomy (NCBI): domain Eukaryota; kingdom Metazoa; phylum Arthropoda; class Collembola; order Poduromorpha; family Onychiuridae; genus Thalassaphorura; species Thalassaphorura encarpata. Next base: position 8,567 of record WJEZ01001574.1, read on the forward strand.
AGGCAAAAGGCGAAGCAAAGAAGGCATTAGGCAATTAGAGGAATTTTTTTCATATAACTTAAACCTACTTGAGTTGAGTTGACTTGACTTAATTTATTTTAATAAGGAGTGGACTGTCCATGTGGTGCAAGGGGGCGAAAGATGTAGTCGTCGAGTTAATTGGACGTCTGGGAGCGTCATTCAAACATAGTTTGCGGTATTGAGATGAAATTAAGTTTTGGTGATGCGGAAGGAGGGAAAGGCTGGCTGGCAAAGGGTAAAGGCTAAGGCAAGGCTCATTATAACGTGTAGGAAGACTGGTCTGGTTGATTGACAGGTTCGGGTTCCTCACAGCTTGGAATTTAATGACCCCACGTTTTGGCATTTGGCAAATGATCAACCCGAGGAGGTCTTCCCATCCCATCCCAACCCTTGCCTTGCCTTTAACAACAACAAATTAAAATCATTAAATAAGCTGTCAACTCACTACTACTTTGTTGCAACAATGTAGAAAAATTGTAATTATAATTTGCTCTGCTGCGCATGCGCATATGCAAAGACACTGCGCATGCCCATGGCTACAAATGATCAACCCGAGGAGGTCTTCCCATCCCATCCCAACCCTTGCCTTGCCTTTAACAACAACAAATTAAAATCATTAAATAAGCTGTCAACTCACTACTACTTTGTTGCAACATTGTAGAAAAATTGTAATTTTAATTTGCTCTGCTGCGCATACGCATATGCAAAGACACTGCGCATGCGCATGGCTATATGGCGCATTATTCAAATTTTAACAAGCAAACAGATCTAAGCTAAGCTAAGCTTTACAATTAAGCTTTAGCTTTGCTCACTCACAAATGAACAAAACACGACAAGCACGAAGCTAGAGCAGAGCTGAGGGAAAACTTCAAAGACAAAGACATCAATTATCCTCAACTCATTATTTTGAATGCAATTACGGGCGGGCCGGGCGGGTGTGTGCAAAAGGAGATAAGGAAGAAGTCTATGCCTAGCCCGCCATAAGGATTCAGTCATTGACATCCACATCGTATGCCGTATGCCTATTTCCCTGGTGAAGAGATCATTAAATTACTAATTGGGGGAAAAGTCAAAGTCGTTGGCGTTAGCGTTAGCTTTAGCATTGGTTGCTTTTTGTGAGAAAAGAAGAAAAACTGGCAAACAGTCTGGGCCTTTGGTCTCCAAAAACACAAGAGAGAAACTAGGACAAACGGAACGGGAGCTTCTAGCGTCAATCTGGGTGGAACTAATGAACCTGGCAAAGTCACCCGGGTTCCGACAGTTAATTAAAACAGAATTTTAATTGCTCCTCCTGGTATGGTCCTGTCCTGTGTACGTAGTGTGCTATTCTTAGAGAAAAAAAATAACCAAAGGGACAAGCACGGTTTGATCAAAATTTTGCAAAAAGGGTACCAACGAAATGAAGCTAGGCAGCTAGGCTTGATGTCCTAATCAAAATAACACAGAAGGCACAGGCCTGAACCCCGAATCCGAATGCGGGAAGATTTATTCACCCATAGAGCCAAGCTAAGTGCGAAATGATGATTGTAGCTATCCATCAAGTCAACTCTCTTGGTATATAGGGGTAGTAGTACAAGTACATGTACAATGTAATGTAAATGTGTGGGTGCTTTTTAATTCCCTTTGGCTTAGGCTTTGGCTAGCTGGCAAACTGTCAACCTTCTTTTTTAATTCTTTGCATCTATTCACATTCACATCTTACCCAAGGTTGAGGAAATGAATGATAAAATGTAAAGCAGGAAGGAGGACAAATGACAAAATAAATAACTGACTCATTAGCCAAAGCCTAATCTAAACTTCTTTGTGAGCCAAATTTATGTCATTGCGATTGCGATTGCGATTTAAGTCGCCTGAGTCATGCAATGCAATTTAAATATTTTGCAAAAAAGAATTTTTTCATGTAGCAAAATAAAAGTGAAGGTTGGTCTGTCGTAGCCTTAGCCGCCTACATGCGAATTGCGCTAATTGGATCAGTTGAAGTATAAAAATACGAATTTGATTACATACAGATGGTTTGGGTAAATTTTTAGACACAAAAACTGCGCAAAATATTTGCCTAGCTAGCGGTGGCCGGCCATAGCCATAGTCAATGAATTTTTAAAATTAATCGTTCTTTTAATTACGGAAGTTTGAAATTAGGTTGAATCGTTCAAAGCTGAAATTTAATTAAGCCCAGTGTTAGTGCAAGTGTAGATGGTAAATATTTCAAGATGATTAGTGGAGGATTAAAATTAACTATTTATTTAATTTGAAGAAGCTTGAGCGAGTCAATTATTTTGCATTACATTGGCAGTGGCTGGCTAAATCCAAGGCTAAATTATTAACCCTTTTCCTCACACATCCTGAACACGAGCAAGGGGAATGAAATATGAGGAGTTGAGAAAATTAATTGTGTAGACAAGGGAGAGGAAGGAACGTCTTGATTAAACTTAATCAAATTGCATGTCTCATTCCTATTTTGCTATTGTACGTAACGTATTTTGGTTGGCTTTGGCTTGGCTGACTTAATTCTAACTGCATTGTGCGTCTTTGTCTTTTTGCTCAGTTCTAATCAAGGTCAGCTACATACAGTACTCGTACTAATATAGCAAACGAATAGGAACAAAGAGTGTGTAAGAAGGATTTTAATTAAATCTAACCCTAACAACATTGGTTTTCAATCAGAAATCTCATTCAATCACTTAGCGTTAATTGGAAATTTGGAGAGAATTCTCATCATTGCACTGGTCAGTTGATTTGATTGTGTTTTTTCTGACTGAGCTGAACAAGTTTTTTACTTTGACTAGCTTACTCATCATAATCACACACGTATGTATACACAGTACTCAGCTCATTATTTTATTCTGCAATGCAATGCATATTTTAATTGGTCCTTAGAGACCAACACATTAAATCTGTCAAAAGGTCCTTGTTCACAATTAATGAATATCTTGGTGTGGTTTGTACAAGTTAGTTAGCTACGCTTTCTACCACTAAACTGGCTTTGGCTTGATTGGATAGGGTGAGTTACACTACACTTACATTTACTTACATTGTCTCTAATGTCTGGGCCAAAGTCATTTCAATTAATGAGATGGCAGGAACTATACGTACATTGTTGTAATTTAACTAAATTACATTACATCCATCACCTTAGCAAAAATTAGGACGATGGATGGAACGGACGGACATGGACGACGGCGCGCATGCGTCTCACATCATAATATATAATTATAAATTCAATTTAAATTCTTGCATACGGATTATCTTCATCAGAATAATAATGGGCTGGCGATGAGTGCCAATTAATTTCCTCAATGCAAATGCAATACGTGTGACAACGCGCATGCGCAGTACTCGATTAGGTCAACAGAGCATTAATTGTTACTTTGCACATGCGCATGTACCAAGTATCTCGGCCGGCCAGTGCCCTGCCTTTGCCTTGTAGAAATTATTCAAAAACAAAAATCCTAAGCCAACACGTCATGTAAAATAACCGGTAAAGGTAAAACATGCATAGGTAATAGGTAGTCGTGGTTGGTTCTGATGAATCTGATCTTATGTGAAGTGACTGATCCTTTGCTTTTACCTTGGCTTTGAAAATGGTAATTTAATTTATGTAAAGTTGAATCTTGTCTCTGACTCAAGAAGGAAGGAAAGGAAAGATGTGTCATATGTCACAGTCACAAGAATCATCTCCTGCCGATTTGTCCGTCTCATCTAAATGCAATGCAATGCAAGTCATGCATTTTAAACACTATGGCTATGAGCATTCACATTGTACATTTGATTTCATATTCGGAGGGGTTACATACTTACATAAAATATATACAAACATAAACATACATAAAATTCGGATTTTGGGTCTAAATTGTCAAAAATTGTACAAAATCGGAATTTGGTCCTTCAGGCTAAAAGGCCAGATTGACTTGACCCTCCCAATTATGATCGATAGGTCATCATACCTTACCATATCGCACCGGTACGGTATCATATGGATTACATTTACATTACATTACTTTGCTTGCATGATGCATCTGCATCTTGATGATCTGATCTTCCATCTCTGTCACTGTTTCTTCCAAGCAAGGCTCCTCATCTTTCATCTTCTTGAGGTTGGATGTCTACATCTGCATGCATCTCTTTCGGTCCCATTGTCTTCCCAGTTTGAAGGTCAACTTTTTCCTGTCGTCTCCTCCACACCTGCCTGCCTGTGTCTTGCGTAGGTACAATATGGCTCTGGATGGCCCTTTGAGATTAATAGGAACTGAAGGGAACTACGTGAGGGCAGGCAGGCAGGCAGGGGTAGGGGGAAATGGTGCTGCAGACCCTTGATTGATGTACTTTTAACAGAGAAAACCAACAATGTCAGTCCGCCAGTCCTTTATTTGGTTAGGATGGAATGAAATATATGGGAATGTGAGATACCATACTATACCATGGAGCAGAAGCCGCAGCAACAGTGTACGTACAGTGAAATTCGAACCCTTCCCTAGTCTTCAGTGCTCAGTCAGTCCCCATTCTTCAACTTCAAACTGAAACTCAACGGGAAACGGCAACGGAACTACATTCTTAATCCGACAAAATTAAACAATATAATACGTATAAGTGGACTTGCTTGTGTGAATGCATTGGATATATATGAAGGAAAAAAATTAAACTAAATTACAATTGGAGTTGCAATTGAGCTTGCGTGGCTCTAATGCCGCGTGAATATCTTGAATATCACATGACAGCCATCACAATGGCCGGCCATTGGCCATGCGAGGCCAATCAAAAGCAATTATGATTAATTAAAACTTGCATGGCATAGCTGTTGCTGTTAGTTTGATTAGATTGCAAAGAAGGAGGATAGAATAGAATGAGTGTTGGTATCAAGATGATGATGACGCCAGATAAGAAGGGCGAAGAAGAAGTAGGCAGAACTGCAGCTTAGAGCACAGCAGCAGGTAGTCAAATTGAATGTATCTTAATTAGGGATTGGGATGGAGACGGACTGACACCTTAGTGTAGAGCTACACAGGGGTGCCGTCTTGCCATGCCATGCCACGCAGCTTGTCTCATTAACAAAGTTAATTTAGGGAAATGAAATGAAAGCTGAGCTGAGGCTAAGGCCAGAGGGAATTTCCCATCTGCATACGGAGCACAAGCACAAGCTGTAACACAGGAAATGGAGTGAAATAATTATTATCGCCTGAGCATTCACATTGTTCAATTAAATTAATCCTTTGTGGATGATTATTTTAACTGCTATGTATGCTAGGCCAAGCTTGAGATAATATTCTTTCATCATTAAAAATAACTTTAAGCACTAAAAAAGCAGTCTTAAGATCAATTTTGATAAGATAATCCAAAAGTAACTCAGATCAGATCTCTCTTGAGATATGATAATAAAATTTCTCATAAACTTTACCTTTTTGACTTAACAAGATTTTGTATTTTTTATTTCAATTTCAACCCTTTTCGTAACGGAAAGGATTTATGAGACGGACGTTTAAAGAGCTTCACCCGGCTTAAAATACTAGAGAGACGGATGAGAATAAATCAGAGGTCGTCCCATTGTGTTTCCTTTGTCATTTGCTTTTTCTTCTCCTTGATCTTAACTATTTGTCGCTTTTAAGATTAATGGGACCATGTAGTGTTAGTGTCGCTGGCTGGCTTACAGGACAACTTACATTTTTCCTCGTCTTAAACACGTTTGTTCGTTCGTGCCTTTGGCTTGCCTTGAGCCTGGGAACTTAATCCGGAACGAAACGGGTAAAGTAAAACTATCTCTTTGCTTGGAAGACCTTTTCAAATTCAAACTGAACCAAACGAAGGATGGGACGATTTTGGGCAATGAACTATAAAGACACCTAATTTCAAGCTGAGCTTTAGCTTGAGCTTGAACATTGGGCTCTCCTGTTATTTGGGTTTTGAGTCTCCCCTCTCATCGTAAAAATAAAAATTAAGGTTTACAGTTTACAGCATGACAGATTTTGAAACATCCAGGCCGGGCCGGGTTTTAGTTTATCTCTAAGCAAGCATTTTGTGTTTACATTATGCTATGAACATTCCTGGTAGGCGTACGGGTAGAAAATCTGACCGAGTTTACTTTATAGTAACAGTTTAGTTTATCTTACATGCAACAACTTGTTGAAGTTTTCTGCATCTGCTTTGGTCCAGAATGTAAAATCCATGGATCCTATACCAAACTTTTTGAATTTTTTAAATTCAAAAACCAATCAATCAATTTTTTCTATTGGTTTTGTCTGTCTTCCACATATTTTATATAAGCATTCAAAATTCAATTTGTGAATTGATTCGTTCGTCTGTCTGCTTTTGCTGGAAATATCCAGATGTCAAATATACCAAGATTTAGGTATATGATTGAGTTGGATTAGGAAATTGAGCTAGCTAGCTGCTACCACTACGTAGAGTTGGGATTAAGACATTAGTGAAGAAGAATGGGTTGTGATTGAGTGAGTCAGGTTGAGTTTACGATTTTATGGAGATGTTCTTCTTCCCTTCGTTCCGCTTTGCCCTAATACCCGCATTCCTTTCCTCTCCGGGAGAAATGAAATAGCATGGCATGGCATAGCGGGACGGAAGCGTCAAGCCGGCGTTTAGCGTTTGAGTAATGGAACAAGCTGGTGCTTTCCTTGAGTTGACTTGGCTTGGCTTGGCGGGTTTCTGCCATGGTATGTCAAAGTCACTGGGAAATGAATTCATTCAACCAACATACATACACCGGGAAGCGGGAGCCAGAGTTACCCGCCTGCCTGCCTTGGCATGGCATAAGCGGCTAATATCAGCAAATGATGATTTGATCGAGCTGGAAGGCCGGATGCCAATTCATTTTACTTTCACTCTCAACATATGTAACCAACTGCTTGCTTGCCTAAGAAATGATCCAAACACACGATAACAAACATAACCAACTTCTACTTCCTTCTGCCTGCCTGTATGTTATTTCATTTCTAAACTGGAGCTGTACCCGTATCCATGTGGTTCAAACCAAACCAATTCTTTTCCTTGCTACTTTTCCGAATTAAGGCTGGCCTGAACCTGAGTCTAGGTCTGCGTTCAATTCAATTTCCAACTTTTTTTTACCAATTTTCCATCAGAAAAATCACTGGGAATATTGCCTCTAGTCTAGTAGAATATTTGCAAAGGTAAATTCATAAAATGCAAAAACTATGATAAAAATTGCACAATTTTCAGAAAAACAGAATAAAATGTTTTTTTATTTTCTCAAAGTCATAATAATTTGTTTTCCGGAATTATGAATTAGGGTTCGTTTGAATGTTGAGGCAGTCAAGCCAAAGATGATGGAAAGATTGAACGATGTTTTAGATTTCTAGAACCTTGTGCTGCTCAAGCATATATTTTTGACATAGACACGCAGCAGGTGTGAGTGACTAGCCTTGGCTGTTGTGGTGATCCAAGTCATCATCATCAAAATCATTATACCTGACTTGACTTCCACTTCTTTCGGCTTTTGGTTTGTCTCAGCCAAAGCCAAGACGGATCATTTCTTCACTCCGGAAACTCGTAATGAGGGAATAAATGGATTTTGTGGGCAAAACTCGGTTTTTGTCACTTTTTTTCTGTACTCTTCTGTGGCTTGACTCAGTGAAGCGGACATCCTTTACATCTTTGAACTAGTTTACTGTGTATCGTATCGTAGATAGATTTTACACGACATTAGACTTGAAGAATTGCATAGCGTAGCATGGCATTTGCATGGCGGGATGATCAAGGATAAACGAACATTGTTTGACTCTTTTTCCTTCTTTCTGTCTGTGGTTTGTGGTTCTTCCTCTACTTAGTTTTGTACTTTACTTTTCACCAAAAATTCACATTAAACATGAGGAAAACCAAAAAGCCAAAAAGAAGAAACCGTTATTAGAGTCTAGCAGCAGTTCATTTCCATTGCATTACAAGAAATAATTTCCCTCCACTTTTTTTTTACTTTTTTATTTCTATTAATTTTTCCAAGGAAAAGTTGTACAAAAATTATGGGTGATTACTCATTAATTTTAGATTGGATGGAGTGATTAATGATATTGTGGTTCAGTTACGACTAAATCGGATACGCTGCTACGCAGAAATCGACAATTTACTTGGAATTCTGGATCTAGGCAGTTAGGCCAGGCCAAGCGAAACGAAACGACACAATTAATTTTTAGTTTGTCTTGAGTTCTATACCTGAGCTGACGTACAAAATAATTTTGGGAAAATTTAGCTAGTTTTCAAAAATATTTTTGTTGTTTTTCGAATTTATAAGGTTTCTTGCTATCGGAATTCTCTTGCTTGGCCCGCAAGATTAGATTTCATCTTCAAGAAAAGT
>WJEZ01001575.1:0-16892 GCA_009869925.1 Thalassaphorura encarpata
AACTTCTCAAAATCAAATTACATTTAACATGTTGCATTTGTTCTGACTTGTCCTGTTGGGTTCTTACATGCACTTCTGATTTCTGCTCTGGAGTTTTAAATGTTTGGATTGGCCCAGACACATCACACAGTTTTGGCAAAAAAACCACAATGCATATTGTCCACTGCTACGACCACATAAAGTTTTTCATGTGCATTTTGCTCTGACTTCTTGAATGACCATAGTAAGATGATGTGATGTGAGTTTGATAAAACTCAGACTTGGCTAGTGTTAAAACATAGTAGAACGCGTGCGATGCTGGGAGGCATGAGATGGCATGGCACTTTGGCTTAGTCCGTCGGTCGGTCGGTCGTTCTCACTCTTTGGTCTTGGCCAAATCATACGTGCATATTGGCCCACTACTCCAATAACATACATTTCATTTTTGCATTTAAAATTCTCCAACGTCTTAAACCCCCGTCTAATAAACTTTCTGAAATCCACATGTAAGGTTGTGCTGTGGGTCCAACAAGTCCAAGTCCACCCAAACAACTTTTTCTTCTCGATTTTTTATATTATATTTTAAATTCCTCATGCAACCTTATGTCCATAATTGCAAGGAATACATACATACCTTTGCCCATAACTTTAACGAACTGGAAGAATTAACCCCAAGAATTCATTCGAATGTCATGTTGACTCAATGTTTTCATTTCACTTGTTTTTTTTCTCTTCTTTACACGTCAGCTGCAGCTTGCAGCAGCTCCAAATCCATTGTGATTTCTCCCTGCTGTTAGTCTTGGATTTTGAAATAATGAATGAACCACATGTTTAAAAAAGTCAAGACCACCAAGACCAAATGTCAAGACCTTTTCCTACTTCCGTCCTTCCTTTTTTCACTTCGTGTCATGTCACCTGAGCAAAGTTTCTCTTCTACTCATCGGAACTCCGCCCTCACTTAATACAAAAGTTTTGAGTAGATCATAGCACCCATCATCATAGGCAAATTATTTAAACATTTTTCTTTTTCATTTTATGCTCATGGCAGGCTAGGGAAATTATTATAGAAATTTTCTATCTCATTGATTTATGCATGATGCTAATGCATGGATGCGTGCATGCTTTGTTTTTATTTTGCAAAATTTAAGGAACGTCCGTCCCTCCGTTGCGCCCATCTAATCGTGCATGCATATTTTATCTGCTGGCTGCGTGGACACCTGTGCGGCTGTCTGCTGTTGCTGCTGTGTGATCTACAATCACAATCACAATCACAAGGGAGCCATATGCAATTCTCTCTCTCTCAAGTTCAAGTTGGATAAGATGTACTACATGACCAATTTTTTTGTATCAAGAGACATTTAGACACAACAACAATGGAACAAGCAAGCAAGCTTTCTACTCTACTGTATTGACTACTTCTACTGCTGCACCCAAATGCTCCTAAGCTCACTGGCTAATAAGTAATGCAAAACCAGTCAGTACTTGCATGATTATTGATCGACAGCGATCCTCATATTTATCCTACTTGTTGTACAGGACTACTTGTTCCTCAATAATTAATGCCTCTGTTTTGTTTCCCATTGCTTCCATAGACTTAATTACCACGGCATAAACTCATTTCATCCGCTCTGCTCTGCAGTACATGACACAGCTAAAGATCATGAATTCCCAAGTTCCTATTGTTCAGTACATGATTATTTGAACCAATTTCCCATCCATGATCTCTAAACACAGTTCCGTTGGGTCTTTTTTTCTGTGCCCGTTGTTTAAGTGTGATTGTCACCTTCTGTTCTCTATATATGGAGCATTTGACCACGTATTGTCTCAACGTGAATAAGAATAGGAATCCATGTCTTATTAGCCCAGCAGCAGCAGCACTAGCTTCCCTTGATTCTTTTGTAGACTTGAAAAAAGAAAAATAGTGAGGGCTTAATTAAAGACATTGCAAATAGGACTGTATAGAAAAGGGCTATGGCTGTTATATTTTTGCATGACTGGATACACATGCCAATGCATATTTAAAAATAAATCTCACAAATGGGCCCATCAAATGACTCATTATTATTTGCATTTGGGAGACGTTTAACGGTTGCAGTATGTAGTACCATGTATAGTATAATACTAAAATCAGATTTTGAGCGAAATGCAATGAACTCATCAACCCTTCACTTCTGGCGGAGAAATTAAATCAAGATTTTGATTTATTAACTTGCAATGATTTTAAAGTTCCATATCAGTGAGTTGCAATTATCAAACTCAAATTAAGGTTCATTTGATTTGATTTGTTTTAATTTGGTAGGATGGTAAGGAAAGAGTAAGTGATGGGATAAAATTCCAAGTAGGGCGAGCGTTGACGTCGTCGTTGATTTTCCTTTTGGTCCAAGGGATGACTAAAGTAGTATTAAGTCTGTCCAAGACGTCAAGATGACTGGCCAAAGATAGAGACAAGAGACAACCTGATTAATTAGGAGCTAATTAGTGTATGCATAGCCAAGTCTTTTCTTTTTTAGGAGGAAAAGAAAAGAATGGACGGATGCAGGCCGTCAGGAGGCAGGTGGTAGGCAGAATAATTTACATTACATTGTCCCTCATGCATCATGCATATCCTCTCACTGTTTATTATTGAGGTAGAAAATAGCCACGAGACATTTTTGCATATTATCCAGTCCATGTTGTAAACTCATTCCACCGCCTAGCATCGTCGTGCTAATGAGAAGTGTAAAAAAAGGCAAAAGCCCAACTGTAGTACAATGTATCTTCCTTACCCTTGGCTACCTGTTCCTTTGCAAATTTTCTTTATTCATTCCACTCTGCATGAGACGGATTGAATTTGAAGATGAAGAGTTGGCAATAGCATCTTAGTAGCCTACTTAAATCCCGATCTCAGTCAGTCAGTCAAATGAATTTATGATCCTCCAACATGATAATAACAAGAATAATATATTTGCCTCCGACTTGCAATAAACAGAGGTATGGGATTCGTATTCACCGGCAAAATGGACATCCTCACTTAGTGTTAGCGTTGGCTATGCTGAGGGCTAGCAAGTTCCTATTTATTTGTTGGAGTAAAGTACAACAAAGTAAATTTTATTTCCGATCCTTTCAGGGGGTTTCTGACATTAAGCATTTAGTTGGCCATGAGGTGGACTGAAGGTGTTTAAGGCAAAAGGAAGGCAATGCAGGAGCATTGGTGGCTGCAACCATCAGCAAAAGATTTTACTTCTCATCTTGAAGCTCACCCGTGAACAGGTGGATTGAGATTTGTTCTTCTACTGTGATTCACAATTCTCATCTACAGGAGCCTCAGCTCAGCCAGCCTCTTTAAAAAAAATTAAAGTCGGTCCGGCCAAGACACAACAGGACAAGTTTTGGTTGAGACGAGCTGTGCTGTGCTGTGCTTATCAGAATTAAGCAAGTGAAGAATAACCCGTTACTTAGTCGGTCGGTCGGTCGGACAGTAATCATAAACTCACTTGCCAATTGAGTTTCATCTCATCTTCCACACACATTCACGTACACATGCACAAATCAACATTCGCATTCAGATTCAGGTTTTTTTACCTCTTCGTCTCAACGTGCCCTGGGATTAGAGATGCAAGTTTTGGTAGTTAGTTGTTTGTGAGGGTTAGAATTGAAGTGAACCTCAATTCTGTGTCTCTGTGTCAAAAGGTGAAGAAGAAACCCTGAGCTTGTGCCTGTGCTGTGCTCCTTGGTCAATTAACAACTACTAAGATAATTGCTTTTTTCCATCTCGTGGCTCGTTAATGGGGATACTGAGCCCTGGACTGGAGCGCAATGATTAAGGCTCGTTCTGTGCGTCTAACCCTAATTCATTCAAAGGGTTCTTTTGTGTCAAGTGAATCCTTCAGTGACATGACTTGACCTCTGCTCTGAATTGGATTTATATCACATTGTGTTAACTTTTACAACAAAACAAGTGAAGGATATTTTGTTTCAGAGAAAAGTTTTTTTTTTTTTGGATTCTGTGCTAAAAAGAATTTAAACATTGAATTTGGGGTTGGACATTTCCTTTGGAGATCAGTTAATATATTCTGATCATACTCTTTCTGGTAAGTACCTTCTTACATGAGTCCTTAGATTTCTCTTAGGTTTTAAGATTGGAATGTGGGAAGCGGGTAGCCACCGGCATCACGGCGGCAGGCAACTTCCATTGCCTTGCTTCTTTTCCTTCATCAATCATAAATACAAAGGTACAGGCAGAGGGGTGAAAAGGCTTTATTATTAGAGAGACCCTTTAAACAGCTTTTTCACAAACCAGACCCTTGCCTTGGCTCGTATTTTATTTTACGTGATGCGAATGCAAAGGAATTGAAATTCATTGTTCAGGCGCTGGGCCCTTACGAATCACCAAGTCAGCTCGTAAAAAAATCATTGTAATGATTGTGTAGGAGATATAGCTCGGAATTTGGGAACTTACAATGTAATCATTATTATCCGGCTATTTGCTATGCTGTTGACTTGAAGTGAAAGAATTTTTTATCGAAGATGTTTATGGTATAAACAGGAATCGTAAACACCGAATTTTGACAGATCTTGTTTTATCCACCTGTGTTAACCACAGTATGCACAACATAATCATTTTATATTAATTAAAAAACAAATTATGGTACACACAGCATACATATAAACTCCATCCATATTTGCCTTAAACTTTTTCCTTACACATATTTTTAACCGAACAATTATAAGAATTAGCGTGTTTGTAATATTTTAGCTTTCCACTATGCTTTCCAAATTTATTTCATTATTGAAAAATAAGGTCATAGCTAATGGATAGATTCCATAATGGTTTAAGAATTTAAAGCTATTAAGACAACTCTATGTTGTGAGGTCCAAATCCGTCATAACATAGAATAGGTGGATATTAATAACAACAGAATACCTGTGGATGTCCAAGCAAAAGCAAAGAGATTACAGTTACAATTTCTAGCATTTAGGGAACAAACGAACGGACCGAGGTTGGTTAATGAAGTCGTTTTTGCTTTAACTTAGCTTAGCTTAGCGGTCCTCTTGCCTTTAATGCTTAGACCTAGCACAGCAGAACAGACTCTATTTGATTTGACTTGACTCCCTATTATTACTACGACGATGATGATTATTGTGATTATTATTTACAATTGCATTTGCCCAAGTTATTTCGGCATTCGGCATGCGGAGCAAGCAAGTGAGGTGACAGTGACAGGTGCAAAAATTACATAATCACTTCAAAAGAGATTGCTCTGCTTTAAAGTACGGCGACAATGCAGCAACAAAACTAAACTTGAATGGCATAATCCTTAACAAAGAACCAAAGGAAATTTGACTTCATTTGTTGGTCAGTTTGCTAGTGTGTGTGGTATTGCGCTTTAAGTCCAACTCTTCTCTTCCATTGTATTTCATTTTCAGCAGTTGCACTCTTGTCCTGCCTGTCGTGCCGTGCGCAATTCATTTTTTTAAAGCAGATTTGGATCTTAAATTGGTCTCTGACCCTGCTAGCCAGTGATGCAGGTCCCATTTATGATGAATTGTTGCAAAGCATAAGGATAGACACAGTGGAGTGCAGAGCAAGGAAAGAATTTCCAGCTACTACAACACAGTTTAAATAAGCCAATTTTCATTCCAAAGTCGACATAGCGAAACGAATAGAGTAGACAAGGTTCCCCTTGGACAATATAATTTAAAGTAAATTGACTCTCAAACTAATGTGGGCAATTTCTTTGGCTTTATGAAATGATTGGATTTAGCAGGTGGACCAGGAAATGAAATGAAATGGAGTATTTTGTTCATTTCCTCTCAAAATTAAATCAGGGACAACAAATTTACCGCAATATGTCTGTTTCCAGCATGGTCAGACAAAATAAACCGCAAATGTCTCTTGAGCATTATCATCAAGGCCTCGCAATCTCACCTGTAGAATTTTTGAGTCATTAGTTTAACTCGTACTACGTGGTAAAAGACATTACAAAACTTGAAGAATCTGAAAAATAAACTTAAATTTGCATATTCGTAGATACGTGGACGTTAAGAAAGATGGTTTTTGAAGATTTTGATAAAATCCTAACCGGTTAGTTGAATCTTTACGGTTAGAGTAAATGAAGGTTCACGTTCTTGACAAAAACTCTGGCACGTGTGCATGTGGACTGTTTGTCCGTAACTAACAAGCAGGACAATGAAGAAGAACGTTGAAGATCCTCTTGGATGGTTTCTAAACTAAAGATTTAAAAAACAAACGGAAATAAAGTTCTAAAATATTCTAAAAATGTATAGTTTAGTTTAATTCAGAGCAAAGGAGGAGTACAAGGAAGGAAGAAATGGTTAAAAACATGATTGATGCGGATTTGAACGAGCCGAGATTCATTATTGTGCATTTATTTCCATTTGTAATGCTTGTATAGTTACAATTGTACATTACACTCCATTGTTAAGGAAATTCTGTGTGTATTACAATCCTAAAGTTTTTGTATAGTGTCGGCGGGACGGTCGTCGTATGCAAGACTGCATCCATAGTTCACCTACAACTCTTCTGTGTAGTGCAACTAAGTGTTGGAAAAATTATTTGATTACGTTATTCAATCTATGTAATTCCTACGTGTTGGCCCAAAAAATTATAAGTTCAAAGTAACGGATGTTACATGAAAAAGAGAGTCGGTAAAGCGTAGAGATGTTGAGCAAAATTAGAGCAAAAAAATCTTAATTCAACTCTTTATACGAACAAACTAAAGGAATGAGCTTCCATGTTACGGCTACGGGTGGTTGTGTCCTTATGCATGCATATGTGATTCCATTCATCATCATAATCACATCTTCCTAGTCAATCTCTCATCATCCATCTCAAATTCAAGGAAAATTCCGTTCTTCTCGCTCCCATCCTTTGCTTGGCTGGACATGAATCAAAATTAAATCATTTTATAGCATAAATAAACCCGTGATTTACAGGGTGCGACTTCCTCTCAGAAATTATAATAATGGGACGAAGGCGATAGGCGAGAAAATACATCTCATGGCTTCTTTTTTCTTTCTTGTACCGCCGCTACACTACGCAAATGCTATTCAAGAGAATTTCTGCTGACTGTCAATGCAATAAATGACTTGGAATTAGAATGCATTAAATTAGATTCACCTAGAAATTATGCCAAATAATTAAAATCTAATAATTTTATTGCTTTTTGATTTGTTTTTAAGGTGTGCGAAATAAAAAGGATCACGATGACACACTTTACGGGATACCTTTTGGGCAAAGTCCAATTGGACGGAGCTATTCGAGCAGAAGTCATAAATACGTAAGTATTTTAATTTTTGCTGCCAATCAGCTCCTGGCCAGTTGCTAAGATTGGAAATTCACAATCCATGACATTAGGCAAGGAAGCTTTCCCTTGACGTTTTTACCCACTTGAATCCACTGTTTATATGATAAATAAAACCCATTTAAACAACTGTTGTGGATTATTTGGTTAAAAGTTTTATTTTAACACTGAGCTTTCAGAGGCTAACCGCTCTCCGTCTTCTTGAGTGACGGAAGAGACACTCTTTCCCTTAGCTCTGTATTTGAAATGAAACAGTGACTTACATTAAATTGAAGAGGTAAAATTTTAGAGTGTAAAAACAACGAACACCCAGTGAGAAAGTTGTCTACGAAATTTAAAAAAACATTTAAATTTAAACTTATCCCGTGAAATTAAACGGGACTAACTCCACTTCATCCTTGTGGATTTGTCCAAAACAATATTGGTGGACTTGATGGGATTGTCCATTGCATTCCTTGTCCAGACAGACCAGTGGAATGCGGTCCTTAGCACTGTATTTTGCTAGACTGTAGTCATGTTCTGCCAATTTTAAAATGTTCTGACCGTCGGGTTTGTGGTTGATGATTTGGTAGTTAATAGAGTTCGGCAAAATAGAATCTGTTGTTTTTGCTGTAAATCCGAGGAGCTGTAATTTCAAATGAAACAATGGAAGGAATTTAGGAGAAATTAGAAGAGTGAGACTCCTTGTAGGGTGTTTGCATCTCAAGGGGAAAATGTTAGGAATGGTATTACATGATTAGGTCGGAATATTGAAATGACAATTAGTCTGGAAAATGTTCATAAAGTGTGCTTTCAATTATTCTCACCTGCAATATTGCTTCTTGATCCGTTGACTGTTCCAGTGATTCAAATCTCAAAGCATGCAGCTGGAACGCACGGTAGCCGTGCTCCCGAATAAAATCAAGTATCGTACTTTGAGTCCTTTTTGCCCCGAAGTGAAAAGCTTCTACATTGAGCAAATTTGCATCAAGATGACATTTGCCGGCGGAGTAATACATCAGTTATGTTTGTTTCTCTTCATTATCGAGGAATTTCCTTACGAGGTCGACTGTTGTGATGTTGGGTGGGAAGAACAAAGTAAATACAGTAGTTGTTGATGTAACTTCGTTGGGCTTGAAGTAAGCCGTCCCTCAAGTCGTTCTTGAATTCCATATGCATTACTTGACCTTCAGGGAACTGGGATCCAATCGCCGATTTCCATTCTTCTTATTCGAAAAAAGGCATTGATTCCTGTCGAACCTTTCCTGAAATTGCAATATAGATAAAGACATTAGACTAGAAAGTCGATCTGAGATTAGCGTCTGCATCGTTTGCAGATTTCTCTCACCTGTGACTTGCAATGTGCAGGGCCAAATCATACGAAGTGTGCAGAAGGTGCTGCAGTTATCCCAGGTGCATGGTATGGTTGGTGTAATTCCTTCCGCCTGGATCTGGACAATTTTGCCCCTTTCCCGGTCTGATTAAGCCATGGAATTCCGTCGGTGAGCGATGGGGTGCCTTTTTTGGGAATCATTTTGTTGTGTTCTCTTCTTGGTCATCAGATTAGGCCAACATGGCTTGGCGTGTGTGTTGATTTTTATCAACGCCTGTTTTGAGCCTGAATCAGTTACTCTAAAAGAGCAGGCTGGTTATGGCTCATAGTCTAATGGTGCCTTGATCTCAGGCCTTAAGCACCTGTATGACCCCTTTCTCATGAGTTGAAAATGTATTAATGACCTGGGATTCATATGACTCTGTAAATATTCAAATCAAGAACTGCAAAAGCTACGCCTTGAAAAATATCATTGCAACAAAGTTTTGTAGATAGTAGCATGCTTGAAAAATTAGACATTAGGAACCACTTACCTCGTCAAAACCATTTGAGTTTGGAACAACTGATTTGTTCCTCATCTTCTTTGCCTCCACTGCAGGATGTAAGGGCTCTGGTTTGCACTTCGTCCTCTTTGGAGAAACACTAAGTTCAATTCTCACTGCAGTAGAAGTAGATGGAATTGGGACTTCAGTCACTTTAGGAAATGCAGTTGGATTTACGACAGCAGCTGGACATTCTGTCTTCTTAAAAAACACACATGAATGGATTTGTTCTTTGTCCGTGTATATTAAATACTGCCGGAGTTGCAAATCTCTCTTTCCCCGTATTAGAAACTTACGTCATTGCATTGCGGCTCAAAAAATTAAAACACAAACTGTCTTTTTTAATTGAGTTTCTAATTTGATTTTAATTTCTATTCTTTCTAATAGTTTGGTCGAGACCCTTCTGCAACGTTACCAATCTCCGACGGAGCCAAATAGAAAAAATTTGAGATTCAACGAGGCAAACAAGTATGTGATTTTATATGTGTCTGTATCTTAATTCTGCTTAAAATGCTTTAAATTTCTTGGACTATGCGTATTAGGAAGATTTTTGACAGGAATTTTGCAATTAGTATGCATGCCTAAATTAGCAAGCCAAACTGGAGCATTCAAAATAAAGTTTTGTAGTAAATTAATTTTTGTAATTTCTCGGTGAATGGTTAAATGGTTTTTGACTTTTATAACAATGAAATTAGAGCTGAGGTTGTAGTTATTCAAACGTGACAGAATTCCCATTATTTATTCAAGGTACTCAGTGGAATGCTCGGAGCGTGGACTGAAACTGACTTCCCCCGGTGTCAAATCAAAGGATGAAGGTTTTGAGTCGGATTGTGACTCAATCCGTTCTATCAAAATTAAACGAGTCGGCGGATTTGAATTTGACTGAAATGATGGAACATTTGGAAATTTCAAAGGATGAAAAAGAACCACCGTCTTTATCTTCTGGAACTTCTATGGATAACACGAGCATTTCAAGTTCTACAAACCTTCAAGTTTCTGATGATAACAATTCGTCATCTGGGAATGGATCAGATTCTGATGAGTTTTGTAATTTTGCCGAAAGAATCACCACATTGGGAACCACTCCCGAATTTAAGTTCTTTTCAATCTTACCCAATTGAAGATGTCCTATTTTGCCATTGTGACTCGCTTCATCCTTCCATTTTGGTATGGGTTGTCCGACATTTGACCAAAATGATGGCTCTTGTCACTTCCTTCAGAACACGATCTGAAGCTGAAGAACTTTTCCAAAAATATCGAGGTCTTAGGATGAAAGTGAAGCCAGTCAAAAATTTAAAAATGAATGGAATATCAGGAGGAAGCAGTCCTAAATTATTTAATCCTCCTATGCCTGGTATCAACGGAACTCCGATCCAACTAGGGATTCCAGTTCCCCCGCCACAAGTCCCACCGCCAAAACCAAAGCCAGTACCACCTCCAAAATCTAAATCTTTGTCAAATTGTGGTCAATCCCAATCTTTTTCTTCCCTCCCAATTGCCTACCTCACTGAAGTTCTCCAAGAGTCACAGTCAAGGAATCCTCTGTTTTCAAGGTCACCCAAGTCAATAGACTTTCAATTGCAAGACTCTGCCACTGGATTGACTAAAGGTAAAGAAGAATCTCCAAAATATGCCTCTACTCGGGCATTGAATAATATTCCTGAGCGCCAGCCCTTGCAATTCATGACTTGGGGTTCATCTGCTCCCAAAGGACTTGAAACATCAGTGAATTCAAATACATTTTCCTTGGGAAGAGACTTTAATTTTGGGGAAAGATTGGAGACTGTGGTAGATAGCAATGGTACTTCAGAGGATGAAACACCTGTTGCAGCCCCTGTCAAGAAAATTCCTCCTCCACGCCCAATTCGTAAAATTGCGTCACCAGGAAAGGCGAATAGGCCAGTTTTGTTGGTTCCCCTTAAAACGGAAAGTGTTAGCACCCCAAGAAGTAATTACCCCAAGGAGTCTTACTTGTATCATGTGATGGGAAGAACTTCTTCAACCTTTGCCCCTTACCAACGCTCCCTTACTTACCTTCCACAATATGCCTTGACTAATAAAAATTCTAATGGGACTGAATATTCTGTTTGGGCAAATGGGAATGGGAAACAACCCCTTGTGCCTTTTTCGTCTTGGTTGGAATCTGGGGAAATGAGCAAAAGTGGTAGTCCGAGTCATTTGGTTCATTTTATGACCTCCAAATCACGCCATAGTTCTTCACGCCCAGGAGGGTCCAGATCATCTGCCTTAGCTAATTTGACTGGGAAGAATGGAACAGCCAAAATCCTTCTGAGGGACTCTGCTGGAAATCATCATGGGATGTGGGCTACTTTGTCCCAAAGATTCAAGAGGAACTTTAGAGACAACCTGATGCCACGTCTGAATGGAATATGGGTTCAGAATGGGGAAGTTGGTCATGGGAAAAAGAAGACCAATAAGAAGGTCACTTTTAATGCTTGGGCCACAGTTCAAATGGTCTAAGTTTTTTCTTTAATTGTTCCATCCTAGTTGACTAATAGTAGGAAAGAATTTGTTCAGTTTAATACACACTGATAGAAAAGTGTTCGAAAGTCATACATATAAGGTCGGAACTAAGTACAGAATCATAATAGTTTAGCAATATGCAAATTCAACCCAACTTATTAGAAATCGTTTACTTGATCCATTCCTTAAGACTAAGCATAAGAAAAAGTTATTTGTCTGTCAACTGTCCACTCTGTCTGTTTTTTCTTATTCTTCTTTCCGAACAATTTCTTTCTCTTTTTGTACGTGACGAGTGTGTTAATTAATTATTTGAATTTCTCCTAAAATGTATCATCGCAGTATAAACTGAAACAATTTTTTAAAAGTAGAAAATTAATAGATTGGATTAATTTCTTTTCCCTGCCTGTCTGATCTTCAATCTAAATCTCTCTCTTTCATAAACGGAACATGAGTAGAGAAATTGATTTATCACTGACTGTGAGTTTCACACTCCACATATGATTGAATAAGAATTGTCTTTGGGAGCACGAGACATGAAATTAATATTGATCACATCACAGGAGAGCATGAGGCGAGGCACAACAGGTGCCAAAACGTGTGAAATGTCATAGCGGGATGTAAGAAATTAGGTGCGAAATTAATTCAGGTCGATTTATATCTGTTCTGATGTTAACCATTCAAAAAATTCAATTAAAAACACAAGCGTGTGATGCAAGTGATAGTAAATCTTAGCAATGTTCATTTAAGTTTGTTTCAATTTTTTCTTGTTACATTTTCTGCGTTCCGCCACACACTCGTTATTGTTGCATTATTCCCATAATTGTTTGACCCTGTAATTGTGTGAATGGATTTGTACTGTGAGTTCTTTCTTCGGGATCACCAGCAAAAGCAAAACAAAGTAAAAGTAGACACAAAGTTTTTACACGTTAAGAGAGAATGAGATTTAGGAAAAGATGTTGAATTCAATTCAAACTTCTTCCTATTCTTTTAAACCAACCATGAATGTATTATGTCTGTCTGTATGTANAGGAAAAGATGTTGAATTCAATTCAAACTTCTTCCTATTCTTTTAAACCAACCATGAATGTATTATGTCTGTCTGTATGTATGTAATGTGTTTGAGTGTGTTTTTTTACTCCATTTTTTCACATTTTTTGTTTTGCCAAAAGTGTGTAACCCATTTATTTAACGTTCTTTAACGTGGAACCTTTATTTCTTTTTGCCTGTAATGTTTTACATTGTTGTTCCTTCCTGAGTTCCAATTCTGGTGAGGTGACCATAATGTTGTCAGTCGTAGAAAATGTTTTTCTTTCTTTTGGTGTGGCATTCAGAGCGGATTCTTCTCGGATGATTTTGATTTTGACTTGAGGGAAGGCTGGGACTGTGGATGGGATGTGCCATGTTTGATTCTTTGAATGTAAAACTGTATAAAACACTATTCGCAATGTCTCATCCTTCATTGTTTAAAAATACCTGAGTCTGATTCTGTCTTTTATTCCATTTGTTCCTGTGCATTGTGCATTTGTTGTGCTGCTGCCATCATTAGAATATTTTTTTAAATACAGCACAAGACAAGCACGACCTAAAAAATTCTAAAATGTTTTCTTCCCTCAATTTTCAAAATAAATAATCTCATGAAATATCCTTGTTTTTTGGACCTTTGTATTTTTATCCTTAAAGGTTAATTTTCTTTTTAGGATTCGTTTTCTTCCTGTGCTCATTCTCCCGTCCAATGTTTTTTTCATGTTTTAAATCGTTTAATATGCGTAGTTAGAAAATTATATGGGATAGCTATGTTAGTTGACTATAAAGAGTATTAAGTCATGTAGACAAAAAACTAGCTCTTTTCAGATATGGTTATTTTAGTTTGGAAATTCAGAAAAGTGTTTAAATATTATATATCTTTGTTTTTGAAAATATATATGTGACTTGTGCCTTTTTATCATTATTGTGTGTTGTACAATATTATATACCCATGTTTGCTTATTTCTAAATCCAATGCAGCAATAATGCGTACGGTAGCAGTTTGCGTAGTCGAAGTCCATAATATACAATTGTAATGCAAATAAGAATTTTTGCTAATCTATTCATGTTATATCCAAAATATTAAGCGAATAAAAATGTTCTCCTCAGGCTGAAGTTGATGAATAAATATAAAAATGATTACGGAATTCAATTGAATAATGTTTTTTTAATACTCTACCGTCCAATTCCACGTAGATTCAAATCTGAAGAGTGCTTTGCTTTCTGCAATAAAATGCAAGGATGATACTCAACTCATTAGCTCAGGATGGATGCACGATTGCTAATTACAAACTTTTACAAGTTAGTTAATTCTGAAGGTTTACCAATTGTGCAATTGCAATGCAATCCTGCAATAAATTTGTACGACTTGACATTCCTTTTTTCTTCGCCACATTTGTCCCTGCTTGCTGGTTTCATTCCGACTGCACTGCAACTAAACAAAACAAAAAGTAAAGAAGATCAACTCAGAAAGAAGAGCCCCCAGAGAAGTACAATAAAAATGAACTGACTGACTTACAAGGTAACCAACTCAATTGTCATAAATTATTTCTTTTGCATTTTTGGATCTTCAATCAATTCTCAGGGAGAAACTTCCTTTCCTCATTTAAGGACTAATTAGAATCCACTGGATTGGATTTCAAGCGAAGGTTAACAACAAGAGTACACGTATGAAAACGTGCAAAGCTATCACGATTGTTTTTATTAAGTTTACTTTTCCAAAACTGGAGGCTGACCTTTCAAAAATTTCAATTTTTATAAGCATTTTTATATTCTGCATAACTTATTTATTTTACCAGAAGCAGCAACCCGCAACTCAGAATTTCTTTAGTATTCTATACATTTCGTGTTCGAAGTAACTCGAATCCGTCTCAAATGAATTAAAGCATCAATTTATTAGCAAAATAAATTATTATAAAATAATAAAAAATTGTTTTATTCTGGAACTCCAACGTCACCAAAAAAATTAATTTTCTGATAATAATTAAAAATTAAATTGTTAGTTTGGCTGGATAAAATTTCTGAGGTATCAATCAATTCTGACCCTCTGACTTCGTGCACGGTCCTGGTTAAGTATACTTAAGATTCAAAAGCAAATACTAGTTGGATACTCCAAAATTCCTAATAAGCAAGCTAGATTGTCAAAATATTCTAATTCTAGTACCCTAATTTTATTTATTTTTCATAAACTATCACAGAACCGAATTACGGAACCCGTGGTTCCCACCCTTATATAAAGTGATCAGTAACCCGTTAAAGGATTTCCCACACTTTAGTTTTTTAACCTTTTCTTAATTCCCAAGTTGCCCTTTCAATACTATCAATAGTGAAATACCATGCACACATTTCACGGGGTAAAAATCTTGGGTGAGCAGGTTAAAATTCTGCATTGGATCATTACGTTGTAATAATGATATTTTTCTTCTTTGCGTGTGTGTTGATAGTGAATAGATGGGGATGACATTACAGTTCAAACACACACACATGCATGACATGACACCTTGAAATCCAACAACCAGTCAGCATTAAAATTCTGCATTGGATCATTACGTTGTAATAATGATATTTTTCTCCTTTGCGTGTGTGTTGATAGTGAATAGATGGGGATGACATTACAGTTCAAACACACACACATGCATGACATGACACCTTGAAATCCAACAACCAGTCAGCCCAGCATCCGATACAAGATGAACAAGAAGAAGAATCAAGTTTGGGTGGATTGCAGATTTGCATGAAGGGGACAGACTAGTCAGAGAGGGGTGATAAGAAAAATTTCAAACTAACTGTACATGACCAAGCAGAGTCAATCTGCATCATTACCTACATTTGCAAATAATTGCCAATCGTCTATTAAGTTTACGTATACTACGACTACGTACATACGTTATTTCATCTTTTTTTAAAGTGCTCACGCATGGCGCGTCTACCTCATAAATATTCAGTAAATCTAGCTGCAAAAATTATAATGCCCAACTAAACTAAAATTTCAAACTAACTGTACATGACCAAGCAGAGTCAATCTGCATCATTACCTACATTTGCAAATAATTGCCAATCGTCTATTAAGTTTACGTATACTACTACGTATATACGTTATTTCATCTTTTTTTTACAGTGCTCACGCATGGCGCGTCTATCTCATAAATATTCAGTAAATCTAGCTGCAAAAATTATAATGCCCAACTAAACTTAACCAACTGCAACGGCGTTGCACATTTTATGAGGCATTGACCAGCCATGGCTTGGATAAGATTAGTAGGATCCTATGCTTATACGTACCTTCCATGCATTCTAATTTAATTTAAATATAATAACCTGAGGTGGTGGGAGTCAGCTCACTTCACTAACTCGCATTGTACTGTCCATCTAATAATGCAATTGAAACCCCTATAATCAATACGACATTATTATTAGATTATTTCTATCCATCTACCCATTTGTGGTGTTAAAATTACAATGTAATTAGACCCAATGGCAAAGGACACCACATCAAATCAAATTACGTAGAGTTTTCTTGTCCCTGTCACTCGCTACGTCTACATTCCATTGAGTCGCAAAACCAGTTAACATTTTTAAGGGTCCTCCTTCTCTGAATTGTGTGATTTTTTTCATGCACATTGCTCAATCCAATGCCGACAGTTAGTGTTGGTTGCTTCTTCTGCAATCAATTGAAATTTTTACACAACAATTACTGTCGTCCACCAGTTCATTTATATTAGCCATTAAGATGATTAATCTGTCAAGCAAATATCGTCTTCTTATGGCACGCACCACTATTATTAAATGCACGCCATCCCCAACTAACGTGTGGTAAAATAACAATGGAAAATGAGTGTAATTGTCTATATTACATCCAACTATCATCATCAATAGTTATTCTTCTGAAATTTCAAATATTCTTGATGCAAATGAACAATAAATACATATCGTTTAGAGATAATAGCAAAAAATAAGTTTTCATAAATGTAACAAGGGAAGTCAATTCCAGAGTAAAAAAACACAAGAAATCACGGACCCAAGGCACTTGCCCTATGTCAACAGTAATTAGAATAGAAAGTGGACAAAATGTAAAGGAGTAGCATTCTTCTCAACTTATCTTTGCTTACACATTAGACAAATTATTAAAGACAATGGAGAATCTTTTACATAAACTTATTTCACAGTCCAGACCTGAGCCCATTGATGAGATGAGTATTGTTTACATACACACATGTGCAATGTGCAATCTCATGTTATCATTCCATC
>WJEZ01001576.1:0-16886 GCA_009869925.1 Thalassaphorura encarpata
GTGATAGAAAGGAAAGAAACGTACCTTGACATGAAGACGGATATCACTTGATCAATGACGGAAACGATGACTAAAAGCCCATCCATGACATTCCAACCAGACTCAAAGTATTGAGAAAACCCACCCAAAGCCGTGACTTTCAAAGACATTTCAATTAGGAAAAGAAAAGTAAAGAGATCATTGGAAATGGCTAAAAAATATCTTTCTCCAGAATCCGGTGGAATTGAGGGTCTTTCCATAGCGAGTGTAATACAATTTAGAGCAATGAGTAACAAAATGAAACGATCAAATGCTGGATACTCCACAATATAATGACATCGTTGTCGAAACCTAAAAATACAAAGTACAGAATTCGGATTTACTATTCTATTGAGACCCGGATAAGAGAAATCCTTACGTATGCTCTTTGTTGAATAAGAAGCAAGAATAGTCAGATCTTTCTCTCATCCAGTGAAGAACGTCATGGCATTTATCCTTGAAGGATTTCAGTCTTATGCTGACGCTCCTTACCGACGGTGGAGATCCTGAGCCCCCTACGCTGGCACAACGAGATTCGCACCAGCTGAAAATCATCAAAAGAAGGATTTAGTAGCTTAAGTGTATAAACACGCGAGGTAACTTTTCTAGATGATTTCAATACTTTTCTGAACATTTTTAAAAATGAAACTACATATGAGATGACCCCAAAAAATATCGATCTTACCTCGAATGAATATTATTGTTATTGTTGTGATTATTGTGTTCGTTCATTTTAAGATTAGGGCTCAGACTACAACGTCGTTCCTTTTTCCTTTGTTGCTTCTCCTCTTTCCAACTTTTGGCTCGCTTGAGGCAAGGACTCCTACGAGGGCTGGAAATTGGACTCAAACTCATTGGACTTATACTTGGACTCATGTAAGGGCTAAGACTATTTCTTGATGGACTTGAATGCATATCAACTTCTACATGAGTTGGATGGAGAAAATATCCAGAGTTGAGGGAAGAGTAAGAAACTTGTGGAGAACCCAGATTAGACTTTGAGCCTGTGTCGTTAGGTGGATGTGGAGAACCCTGGAAAAGTTTTTAGGTGAATGGGGAAATCATGAGCATTGGCGTTTCATCCGTACAATACTTACATCAGGTGTAGCTGCGATGCATGTAATAATGATTGGTGCTGGTTGAAGCCCAGAAGATGATGATGGTCCAGGGGCAGGGGGTGATTCAATTTCCTTTGGTTTGGATTTGGCTTCTAAAAGAGCCCTCTCTTCAGCTTCTCTTTCCTTCTGTTCTCTCTCAACTCTTTCTGAGGAAAACCCTTCTACTAAAATGGCGACGAGTAAATTGAACAATACATAATTTCCAAAGGTCATGAGGGCTACAAAATAAAGGGCAGCCCATGGAGTCGTCTTTTCCATTCCGTCAAATAAAACAACATTCCAATCCTCCTGTGTTAGAATCTAATTTACACAAATTCCAATGTTTAAAATTCGGAGCTCAAATAAAATTTAAAAGCTGATTACGATATGATTTGGAGACTATGCCGCCGCCAAAACATGGTAATCAGAAATAAAGTGCAAATAAAAATACAAGTATTAGGATAGACCTGAAAGACAGTTATAAACGCCCACAATCTGTTTTTCGAAAAAGAAGTAAAATTATTGACATGAAATTTTGAAATAAACTTATAAAAAGTTGTAATGAGAATGGACATACAAATTATTGAAGTGCTTCCGACTACAATTGCAATTGGGATCAATTTCTGGGTTACAACAGGTATCGTTGCAGAATTTTCCGCCAAAAATGATCATTCCGAGCAAACTGCATCCCGCAAATAGAATCAAAAGCGAAATCAAAAACTTTGATCTTTGGATTGTTAGTAATTAAAAATTAATTAATGCAAAATAGAGTAAGTAATTAGTTGTGTTAGAAGTAGTAGTAGTAAAATATTAGTAAGTAAGTGCGGCAAAGCCAGGAGGGAATGCGTTTGCTAAGAGTAAGAGAAAGGTGTAGAGTTCTGGTTGGGTCCACGCACGAACAAACAAACTCATGTCATACTTTCACCAGACGGATCAGAAATGGCGGGACTTGGCTTGGCAATGGGCACTGGGCAACGAATTCAGGGGGGATAACAGAACAGACGAATCACGTCTAGGACTAACATTACAGAAGGGTAAGATCAGGTCCCGTTCTTTTTTTTCAAAATTAGACGATACAATACGATTGTGGGCGTCGGGTGGGAATTCTGTCCACCGAATACTTGTATTTAAGGCACTTTTACAGTGGTTTCATTTCATTTCGAATGTGAAGATATCAAAGATTTGAGGCATCACTGAAAAAATTGTAAAAAAGCAGCAGCGAAACAAAAGTTTCAGCGTTTTTGCATAAGTTTCTCTCTTACTAAGCTCGCTCAGTATATAAACGTATCTTCACATTCGATAATATTTCCACCACATTCTTTTTTATATTTCAAACAACAAATTTTGGTTCACCTGGAATACCGTGATCAGGGCCCAAAGTCTGTAAAATGAGAGATTTTACACGATTTAACGTTAAACCTCTCTTGAGACAATGTTTATTTTTTAAATAAATATTTGAAAGTACGTACAATGAATCGAAATTTTTTCTGCTACAAGACTTCTCCACCCGATTCTCTTTAATCACTGGCACGCAGAATTTGCACCCGAAAAGATTCATTCCAAGTATACTGTAATGAAAAACGTTTACAGAAAATGAAACAAAAAAGACAAGAACAATTGTGACATGATCACACTTTGTGCGATTGCAATGCGAACGAGTCTGCATAGTAAGACGACGTATAATTCCACAAATTGTGGAATTTAAAAACTAAGCAATTGGTGCCCACATATATTCCTTGGGACAATTTTAAATATGTTAAAATTGCTCAAGCGGAAAATTCCAAAACCGTTAATCATTTTTTTAAAAGTACAAATCAACTTCTACGTGACACACAAATGGCAGCGCAACAATGCAATGCAACAAATTTATATGTAACTAATTTGGTTAAACTTTATTTAGGCAAAAGCTGATTTGATCTGATCTACTTTTGCTTATGCATGCAAAAATGCCAAAAGCCAAACAAGGATTTAAGTGAAGAAAATTCAGACCTATCCTGCCAGGGATAATCCTACAAGCAAGCGCGTGACTAAAACTAACAGACTATTGGTTCTAATTGCCACACTTTGATTAACTACTAATTAATTAATTAATTAATAAAAACTACTTTACAATAGCCATAAGTTACAAATTAAAGAAATCTCAATTACCTGAATATAAAAATGAAGAGGAGGAGGAGGGCACAGAACACAGCGACGTTGTCCATTGTTCTGAGCATTACGACCAATTGACGGCGGAGATTTGGTAAAAATCTCACTAGTTTTAAAATTCGGAGCAGTCGAAAAGTTCTAAGCACAGAGAGAGCTCCACCGCCATGAGTGTGCCCCTCGATAAGGCCTTGTGTAAGTTCAACCCCAGAGAGAATCACAATAATCCCATCAAACACATCAAATCCATTACGAATATATCCAATGCAACCATAGGCCATGAGTTTGAGAGACATTTCCACAAAAAATACACCAGAAAATATTATATTGCTCATTTCCACGATGGCAGTCAGTTCTTCAGGCTGGAATGTATTCAAACCATGATGTTAATTTTTATATTTGACAGAAACCTTAATTCTTCACACCTGTTCGTGGTATTCAACCCCCATTGAAAGAGTATTGATGAGAATAGCAAATAGAATTCCTTGTTGGAAAAATTTAGACTCGACTAGAGTTCGAATTGGAGATTGGCAAGGGCCAGGTGATTTTGTGGATCTGCCATCTACTCCCCATATATTACGAATATATCCAATGCAACCATAGGCCATGAGTTTGAGAGACATTTCCACAAAAAATACACCAGAAAATATTATATTGCTCATTTCCACGATGGCAGTCAGTTCTTCCGGCTGGAATGTATTAAAACCATGATGTTAATTTTTTATACTTGAAGAGAAAATCTTAATTCTTCGCACCTGTTCGTGGTATTCAACTCCCATTGAAAGAGTATTGATGAGAATAGCGAATAGAATTCCTTGTTGGAAAAATTTAGACTCGACTAGAGTTCGAATTGGAGATTGGCAAGGACCAGGTGATTTTGTGGATCTGCCATCTACTCCCCATATCTCATTCAATGAGGATTTTCGACTGCTCGGAGGATAAGAGGCTTTCCGTGGAGTATTAGTAGTCGAAGCTGCCGTGACGGTGAGAATTGGAGCACTCAAGGACAATGGTTGGGATTTTCGAAGAAGACAATTACTCAGTTCACCCCAATCCGGCAAGCCTTGGACTTTAGTTGTCCCTAATGCAACCTGTGGGTTTTTTGTAAAAAAATCTGTAAGAAATGCATTTTCGAAAATATACGGCTTTATAGGAGTTGACTATTAATAAAATAGTGTTCAATTTAATATTAAAACGTCAGCAAACTCATATTCTAAGAATTCAATCTACAATGAACAAATTGAATCATGATGAGCGAAAAAAAAGTGAAAGTCAGGACTTTCTTCATACAATTGGATGGGACAATAAAATACCTGTGGTAAAGCTCCCAATGCTCCACTCAGAGCCAATAATTGTGGACATGTCAAGCCTCCAGTCCTTGAGCGCATCGCCGTTTCTCTCTCCAATCGAATTTCTTCATCACCACCGGTCAACCGAACCGTCCCTAAGTCAATTTGATTTTCCTCGTGATGATCATGATCTTTATTGTTTCTCCTCCAATGACGCCGGACTTTTCTCTTTGCTTTCCTAATCCAATGTGCCACTAACCTGAAAAGACCAATTCATTCCTTTTTACAGTACACTGCACTGCATTTTATCTTAACCTCCAAGTGCAGCATCAAATCAAATCCTCTTTCTTGCCCTAAAACTATTCTTCTACTTTACTTTTCTTTTCATTCTCTCAATTTCCTTTTGGAGGGAAGAAGAAAAGGAGGAAGAAGACTTTTTCATTCCGCTTACTTTCTTTAGGAACGGAAGAACAGCAGAGTAGATCAATTTCAACTCAATCTACGCTTAGGGCAAAAGATTTAATTTCTCTTTATACTTTGGGAAGTACTTATGAGTGCTACTGCTACTTGCTTGGGAAGATTTCCCTTCATTGAAGATATTTCTGGGCAGTTGATATAATTTCCTCCTATTTAAAATTCAGAAATGAGACATACTTGAACATTTCGGAATAGCACGATGCATTTTCAATGGCGGTTAGAGTTGAGGTGGATGTAAATCTGGCCCTCTCAATCCTCATCCGTTCCAACTCCCTCTTTTTAGTTTCCGAGAACTGAGTGGCTATGACGACGAGGCAGAGATTTATCATGAAAAATGATCCAATCTGTCATGGCAAAAACACACAAAGGCGTAATCAATCAAAACTTCCCTCTGTCATCCTCCCGCAAACAGACATAATTTCATTCCATGCATTTGCACTGGATCTCCTACATTGTATGCACGCATAGGTTTTGTTGGCGTCTAATGAACTGTTAAAAAGATTCCCTTCTCAGCTTTTCTAATTTAAAAGATGGAGCTTCGTGGAGTTGAATAATTAGGCTGTTTTTCTTATCATCTTTTGTCAAGGAGGATTTCCTCTGAATAGGACTTTAATTTATAAGTGAGGAGAGGCGGATATAATAGATAGACTTTCCTATTTTTGGTATATTTTCTGCATTTTCTTTGATTTATTAAAATCTCTGATTTGATTGATCCATAGTTGGACAAATTCAAAAGTATTAAAATTGTAGAAAATGAATACATATTAAAATATCAAAGAGATTGCAATCTGCAATCCCATTAGCCACTGATTTTCTTATTGAGAGTTAAGCTCAATTATACTTACAACAATGAGTAGCACAAAGTAGATCCAATCCCAGAGCATTTCCTTTGATTTCTTAAAGTCTGATCTGATTGCTCCATAATTGGACAAATTCAAAAGTATTAAAATTGTAGAAAATGAATACAAATTAAAATATCAAAGAGATTGCAATCTGCAATCCCATTAGCCACTGATTTTCTTATTGAGAGTTAAGCTCAATTATACTTACAACAATGAGTAGCACAAAGTAGATCCAATCCCAGAAGGAGTGTGCATCTTGAACATAGTACATAATTTCAGTCCATCCTTCAAGGCTTATAACGAGAAAGATTGCAACCCAAGCTAGGCCGATATTGTCAAAGGAGATAGCTCCTTGGACTGGAAAATTAAAGAATAAATTTATAGATGCAACTAGCGTATTTCATGACTAAATTTTATTAATATTTTAAAATTTCTTACAGGGATTCTTCTCTCCGGGACGACATTTTGTGTAGTACTGATTCCAGTTCACACACCCAACATCAGGGCCGGGAGCATTTGTACTATTCACTGTAGCATTTCTAGTACAGTCCCGTCCATATTCATCTCTTGACGGCGGAAGGTTATCACATGTATGCATACCTGGTCATAAAATTAAAAATAAAATATAGAAACACAATTTTATGTGATTTAGTCTTAAATTGGCACGGAAGATTCTCTGCGTTAACAGAAACTTTTGAGCAATTCGTTTTCTGTTCGATCGGCCTTGCCTGGTGGATGCCACTCATAATTTAATACTAGAATTGAATGCGAAGGAGGTTTGAGGAAGACTCATCCTCCTTTAATTTGACACAAGGTCTCGGAAGTTATGACACATTCATTAGCAAGTGTCAGAAAACCCTGACACATTGTTTAATTCGAAATAAGATTTATGTCGGACGCCAAAGGATGAAGCAAAGAGAAATTATCCTTGAAGGAAAACCCGTAGTTGTGAGAAATGGCATGAGAAATTCAGTTCATCTTTCCCAGAATAGAAACCGAGAAACAGGGACAGACAAGATGAAATGAGTTACTACCACAGCCGTATGAAGAAAATTGACTAGGTTGATGTCCTACATCTCTTCCTATGTAATTAGTGAACAGAAGACAAAAACATCCAGATAAAACTGAACAACTAAGGAAAAGTGAAACTCGGCCTGGGAGCAAGAGAAAGTGAAAGAACTGTCCCATTCATAAAATGGATCATGCCCGGCAGAATTCACATTAACTAAACCAAGAAGCTGAACCAAAAAATTCCCACTTTTCTTTGCCAGACGACCAACCCGTCAAAACAAAATGACAAATAAGGCAAAAGTGGTTGAGTCCGCATTCTCTTTCAATAATTTTTTGCCAGTTCATCCTGAAGTGGGTATTCGTATTCCCAGTTGTATTTAATGCGACATTTTAAAAAAAAAACCTTGGAAATTGAAGAACTTGATCATATCGTAGAGTTTACTAACCAAACCTTCATTCATTTCATTACAAATGTACATTTCTATTCTTTGCAAATTAAATGCTAAATCTCAGCTCCAGCAGCAGTTGGTTGACTTTGCGTCATTCAACCTTTCTTCAGGGCCTGGAGAAAGTAAACTTCCTTGGAAAGTCTGAACTGTGTCGTGTCGTGTGTCCTATGTTCGCATGAATACTCAATTAATTTTGTTGAGAGTTTCCTTTCATTTCAACTCTTGTCAACTCAATCTACTGAGACCCGTGCCTAGTGCCTGGTTTAAGTTTGACTTCTAGAACTGATTCGCTTATAAAACATGTATTTTAGGGTTACTCTCTACTTATTGCAATAAAGTGGAAAATATATTATATGAAAATGAATTAAATGCATGCTATAAGCTACAATGACAGAATTAAATTTTCTCCATGACCAGGCTCAAGAAGCAGAATTTCAAGGTTCGTAAGTTCACCTTGTGACCGTGACGTGAATTAATTTCATTTTAAATTTTTATTATTGTAAGACACGAGAGACCCAAAACGTGAATTTATACTTTCCTTTCCTGTGTTGTAAATTGCAGTAGTATCGCTGTCGCCTGCCTTCGCCTTGTATGACTATGACGTCTTTTCCATGTGCAATTGCATTGTATTCGCAAAGTTAACATTTAATTAGATGGAGCCTCTGGAGAAATATGAATTGGAAATTGCTTTTCTTTCCTTTCCCCCTCATACTCAATACTCATTTTCCATACAAATGAGATTGAGTTTTATTATAAGGACTTGTGTGTGTGTTTTGTCTTTATCCATTGGATTTGTTCCTTTCTCTCCTTTTGTTTGACAATTTAGCCGCCGGTGAGAAAACTCATTTTTGGATCCTACGCTCCTCAGTGAAAATGCCTTTGTATTGTGAATATTTTATACACACTCTGCTCTAGATGGGATTGTTTCAAAAGACCCGAGGATTACGTACATTAAGACTCCTTTTGAACTACGACCTTGTTCTAGTTTCGAAACTGCATTGGAAATTCCACGCTCAGGCCCAGTCTAATATTCAAATGAGGGACTATTAGCATAATTTATATCCAACTTTTCCTATAACACTATCGTGTCGCGTGGCGTAGCGTAGCGCAACTCTCTTTTCAATCTTCAATCGGAGCATCAATTGGCATACACAAATAAAATCTAACCAATTTTGGTTACTTTCTATCACTTCGCTTGAGAGCAAATTGTCCTAAGCAGGTTTTTATTTCTAAAATACTTTTACTTTATAATCATAAAAATAAATCGTACAATATGAATAAAATCCTTACCATTTTCCTTTGGCATGGAGCAAATATAGTCTCTTTCTGCCTCATGGGAGCGAAAGTAAAGGGAAATAGGCCTGTATACGAAATAAAAACGCAGTTTAACAAACTGATGAAAACATAGTCAGTATATAAATATACTTAGTTTGTTAGAAACATCAAACTTTGTATATTTATTTGTTATTAGTAGAAGGTGAGGTGAGGGGACATGAACTGTCTAAAACTAGTATGTTAGCACTAGTAGTTTTTTTAGACCAGCAAATCAATCAGTCAGTACGGTTCGTTTCGAAAACATGATGCAAAGCGGCAGGGTTATGTGAGAATGCAAAATTAGACCTGGAAAGTTGAAAAAACTAGTAAAAACTAGAA
Source organism: Thalassaphorura encarpata (assembly GCA_009869925.1). Classification (NCBI taxonomy): domain Eukaryota; kingdom Metazoa; phylum Arthropoda; class Collembola; order Poduromorpha; family Onychiuridae; genus Thalassaphorura; species Thalassaphorura encarpata. The sequence goes on from WJEZ01001576.1 coordinate 8,982, forward strand.
ATAAAAACATGTAAAATTCTATTTCACTCACCCACGGGCTAATCACGTGAGTTTTAAAAAAATGAGTCTACGATTCAAAATACACGCCACGCCAATCATGCATCTTTATTTTTAGGTTAGGTTTAGGATCTGTTTAATGCGAGCCACTCCACACACATGCCTGAGGTTAATTTCTAATTTTGAGCTATCGGGGAATTTTGGGATTCTCAACGTCACAAGGGAAATTATAAGAATTGAAGAACATTTTATGTTCTCGTGATCATTGAAGGTTAGTTTTTGTTAAAATAGCTTTCCTTTACGCTTGTAACTCAAATTTTCGAATAAAATTGAACCAGATTCAATGATTGACTCAACGAAAGATAATGTAATATAGTCGCCCTTCGGATTTTACCCTAGTTGTTAATGTCCAAAATTGTTACTTTGATTAGGCCATTATAAATGACTGCCTGCCTCAGCCATTATTGGTTGGAATAAGGCAAAATCGGGGAACATTGATTTGGTTAGACATTGGGTAAGGTAATTTCAGCCAAGAGAAGAAAGGGGAAAGAAGACCACACGTTTTATGAATCTATGAGAGCTAAAGGGACTTTTCTAATGCACACTCAAAATTGAATTGTGGAAGTCACACATGATTACTGTGTTGGTCCTTACGATAAGTTGGGAACTCGCATCGTGTAGAATGGTTTCACATTCGCAGGTATATTGAGCGGGCTGATAGGCGTAGGCGGGCGGGCGAGCATTGGAGTGAAGTGGAAATGGAAATGACACCCCGATAGTTTTTTTTTACAGAAAAAAGTGCCGAGTGGATTTCGCATTTTGGATTTAGAATTTTGTTTTCGACCATACCATAACCATCATGAGATAAAAAAGAGACAAAATAAATTCATAAGAGAGAGCTACTAATTTATATTGACGTATACGTTATAAAAATACTACTACTACACCTACTTATAAAAATTACTACATGTAAATAAACCTGGGAATAAATAAACTTGAGTGCATGACTTAAAACGAAATAAAATTGACTAATAAAAATGGGTCAAACAAATAATCGTCAAATAAGAAAATTCTTACATGGTCGTTTTGATTTCCGTGCTTGGCAAATCAATGAAGCATCGTTGGCGCAGAGTCCCAGACCATAGTTGGACACCTATAATTCCAAAGATGAAAAATACAAAGAAACAAAGGAGAAGAACATTTCCAAGCATTGGAAGCGTGTCCAGGAGCAACATCACAAGAATCCTCATACCTAAAATCGATGAAAAAAGAAATTATTAGGTTGTCAGAGTCAATTCTTTGCAAAATAACACAGCACTGCACAGTAGGGTTGCCCTTCTCACTTTCCCTTTCCCTGACAACTTTCACCTGAACTGAACACGCGAATGAATTGCTCTTTCAATATTTCATGCGATGATGTTGAAGGTTGAGTCGCGAAGGCTAACACGGCACTATTTTCTACAGCTTATGCTTACAGCTCTGGTCCTAAAGTTCAGATCTGTTTGGTATCAGTTTTCCCATTGCCATTACCAAAATTCCCCACGGAGGAACGGGGTAGATCAGAAGGGTAGAGAAACAAGGACTCGTAAAACTGCACTATGAGTTCCAAGGTAAGAATTCTCCCATTGGGATAAAGAAGTGTTCAATTTAGAAAATGGATGGGACAGGTAAGGTCATTGATTTTACTCAGGCTTTTTATACGTTCGGGGCCAAATGGACTATTAATGTTAGCGCAAGGGTCTTGATCTAAATTTCCCTTGAAAATGTATTTAAGTTACGACCTTCTGATTGAAAAACCTAAAAAATGCTGTCCTGATATTACTTTTATGTGACCCCATTTGAATTTTGGTGATTTTAATATAATTTGGCTATTCTTATTAGCAAAATTTTTATAAAAAGAAAATATAAAAGGCCAATTTCATTACAGCTGACCATATTGTGGTTTCCACGTATTTATAACATACAAGGTATAAAAGTAGGTTGAGTTTAAGTTCAAATGAAAGCTGAAAATGAAAGGAAAGAAACGAAACGAAACGAGTTTCGAGCATGCAGAGAAAACAGAGAAAAATTGTGACTCACTTGGGATCCGATTAATTGCCCTCAGAGGCCTTAGAACACGAACAGTCCTAATTGCCGATAAATTTACATTCTCCACCACGATGTATTCGAGCACTCTGTGGAAAAAAAGAAAAACATAGGGATAAAACCCACACGTGGTCAATATTAGAGCTACCGCATCGCAATTTCGTTATCATTCTCCTTTAATGCTCCATCTTCATCTTCGTTCATCCCAAATCCATTGGGCCCATTTGTGAATTCCCTTTTGCCCATGCAAATCCCACAACTACCAACTACTCGGATTTTAACTGTACAAAATAGTGTATAAAAGGTAAGGAAGCGGGCGGGCATTCCTCTACTCCTGCCGTAATCTCTCATCAGAGTACCCGGGCACCAGGGCGTTGATATCATCATCATAAATCAATGTGTCATTTTGAGTGATTTCCCCTTCAATTGCTTTTATAGAGGCTCAGAAGACGCAGAGCCCAGCCTAGGCAGGCATGGCAAAGCTTTTCACTCGTTCTCATCTAAATATTCCAATTTTCAGCCCTAACGCCTGCCTTCGACACCTGCCCACCCATCCATTTCCATAGCCAGCCAAAGCTGTTCTTTCTTTTTATAGCTATATAAACTATAACACATTTCCCATTTCTCGGAACCAGGTGAATACTAATGCTAAAATAGAAGTTGGGGTTTTCCCTTCTTCTGTTTTGATTATTCTGATTTCCTAATATTCAGGCGTTAAATAATTCATTCGAACCTAACTCATTCCATATTCCTTGACGTCACTAGAATATTTTATGAAAACTATGAATGAATAGAATCTACGTCTCAGCAAAAGTGGGTGACTAGTTTCTAAGCTTCTCCGAATTCCACGGGTCTCTTCTACTGTATTATTATTTCAATAAATCAATTCAAAATTACAGAGGAACAAATCGGAATGAGCATTGCCGAGGCGCCGAGGGAGAAAAGTTTCTTCGTTCTGATAAATCGGATTGGTGTAGTCATCCGGCATTTGATAATTTATTGCGTGTGGGCTAAACACTACTGCAAGGCGTGGGTGCTAAGAAAATGCATTGCGCTGGTTTCTGTCATGACTCGAGACATGTGTGCCAAATCTGATTGGAATGTTATTCTACGAATTTTGCAGTGGCAGGACATGGTATGAACAAACATGACTCCTGTGCTATGCAATGCACCCATGTGTCAGCCATGTGTACTATTCAATTTCAAATTGAATAGGAATCTTTGAATAAGACTGCAGCCGGGAGCAAAGTTTTCTGCCAAGCATTAGTGCAGTGCCCTGGGCCGGGAACGTTACGGTAAGTGTGATTAATCTCAATAAAATGGTTGTAACCACCCTTGCCTCATCCGAAAAGGGTTTAACATAGAAAGCTCTAATGGGATCTGATGTCACTTTCGTGCCAAGATTTGGTTTAAACGGTGTCATTGCCATTGCCACTTACGCCATAGTATATGGTGACACAAATGAGTTTCGGAGAAATCACAAGTGTCAACATACTCTCTTGGAACGAGGTAAGAGAAAGCCAAGGCATGCTTGCCGCTATGATTTTCTACAAACGAGGCTATACGCCATTAAAGTGGATTAACCAAGAATTTTCGAAATCCATAATTTTTAATAGCGTGGTGGGCATTTAAAAACAATGAAATTTTAAGATGCCGCCTAGACGGGACGGGACGAAAAGGGTAATAACCCTGCGCAATAAATTTAAACAAGTTCAACCCCTTTTATAAAAAATCGAGAGTGGAATGAACTTCTATGATGAAATAGAGATACAAGAATATGAAGACGTCAACAAGAAGACATTTCGCCTGTCAGGCCGGAACCGATTCACATTCGCAACGGATACCCGGATCGGATGAAAGTTTACAAACTCAAGCTCATGCTCAACTTACCCAGCAAATACGATAAAACAGTCAAGCCAGTTCCACTTGTCAGCCATATAGGAACCAGTTCCGGAAATGCCCATGGCAATCATCTTGATGCACATCTCAATGGCAAAGAAAGCAAAAATAAAGTCATCCACCACCTGGAACAAATTCAAAAATGTAAAGGATTAGGATTTAGAATAATTCCGCTACGGATGAATTCATAACAGAGCAACGAGCCAAGAATTTAAGAATTCATGTGTGTAAATGCAAATGCATTCTACATTCTTGTTGATTTGTGCCTGACAAAAAGCAATGAATCTTTCTTTGTGCTCAAGAAAAAGATTCTACTTTGTAATTTTGTTTGGCTTGACACGTCGAAAAGCGTTAAGAACTGCAGTAATCTCTGCATTGCAGCTAAGGCTGAGATTTGCACTTTAGAAAACTACGAACGAATTGAATTTTATGTTTTATTCAAGTTATGATTCAAGAGGATGATGTGTTGCGTTGTATATTGAAGTGCTAAACCTTTTCGCCTGGTGTGTTGTTAGTGTTTTCACTGCTTGGGCCTTAGCTGGCTGGCTGGGCATTATTTTTGTATGGATACGGGGAAAGCAATAAACTACGTGTGTACAATACACATGAAGTTACAAACTCTACGTCCATGCTCGCTCACATAGACATTACACATTGTCTGTCAAATACAAGACTATAGAGTCTAGGTTAGAAAATACACTTTTTTTCTGGATGTCAGAAACAGTAGCAGTGGCTGAAAAAAATTGCGAGCGACGGACGACGCCATTGCAATTCATTCTCATGATCCAGACGGAAAAGAAGATTGAAATGCTCAAACTTGTTGGCAGTACATTCGCAAAACACATCCAATATTGGCATTGGTAAGTAAAAATTATGATTAGACATAAACATATCGACTTTCACGGGTTCTCACATGGTAAACCATCAAAGTGATAATAAAATATTTATTCTTTCCTCCATCTTTTTTCGTTTTACCTTCTAGAAACCTCCCTTGTCCAACAAATATGTGGGGATGAAAAAAGTCAGTCCAAACGAAAAGTTTTTCACATTTATTTTTGCTGGTAGTGCCTAAACAAACTATGTAAAAGAAAAGTTTGTGTACTTTGGATTGGAATGCCCAGGCAGACTGCTGGATGCAGTTTTATGTTTAGAGATGAAGCCAAATCCGACCGTTTGGACATTAAGCATTTTCATATCTCTGCGTAATAAAAGGAAGAATAAAACTGGGAACAAAACGAACAAATGCGTTTGGACCATTAAGGATGGAATAATCGCATCGGAGGAAAAACCCCGAAAGAACTTATAAGGCTGGTCTGGTCCAGTCACCTCGTGGCACGCGGCCAAGGGCTATTGTACTTTCACCACTTCTTCACTATGGCCGTTTCGTCTGGTTCGTTCCCAGAATTTGCCGACTCTATTACTGGAGAAAAAAAACTTTGCAATTTCCGTCAAATTCGTAAGAGCCTATATAACAAATTCTGCAATTTGTTCGCTAAACTACCGCATCATTACATTGCATTGCATTGCAGCCAGACAGCACTAACGGAACAGGGCAATGCTCCTTGTCATAAATTGTTAGTGGAAGGAAATTCTAGAATTGTGCCATAAAATAGCCCGCCCTAGAAGTTAGTTTTCATTGGGGAAGGACCTGGAGTCTGGAGTCAAAGTGGAGGCGTTGGAGGATTTATTAAGTCTAGCGGATCGGAAATGGTATAGCTTATCCTCAATCAAAAAAATGTGAGTGCAAGCTAAGCGAAGATAAATTCGATAAATACGAAGACAAAGCAATAAAATTATTCGCACCCGTCAAAGTAGTCACGTTTAACTGGGACTACTCGAACTAGAAGGATGACAACTCAATTCAATCCGGGTGCGTAAGAATTGGCAGATATTTTTTTGCACGAGTCTGAAATTTAATACAGGACAAGATGGTGCTTCACGAGATCTGTTAATATTTAATAAAAATGACAGCTGGGACCAACATGTAATAAAATGCTGGCTGCAGAAATGTCTCAACTCACATTCATAAACTTCGGACTTAATACTTAAATCCAATCCAGACCCAGCTGAGCTTGAGCTAACCCTATTCCTAGCTCTAAATTCTTTCATTTTGCTTTCTGCTACTTTCGTTTCACTTTTCATTGTCACATGAAATATGTTTTTCATTACATTTATATTGCTTGTGAATTTCGGCGTTTGTGCTCGTGCTCTTGTCTGCACTGGAAAAGCGTTCCAGTTCCGCGACTTATAAAGAAGTTTGGAAACTTTTGCAGGAGTGAGCAGCAGCCGAGAAATGTTCATTTCATTTCTTCCACCCTTTGAACAAATTTTTGAGCATTCCACGGCCATGGTCATGCTATGCGTATGCCATGCACAGTTATAGGTAGACTAGGCACATTCACATGTTTCTACTATGTACAATGTTTCATGTCTGCATTCTGCATACATATTATTTTCTGTTTTGACAGCTGAACCGAATACACGGATTTTACTGCCGGGAAATAAGCTCATTCCTCTGCCGACGACCTACTTTCTTTCTGTGTGTTCCTTCTTGGAGAAACAGGAAATTTACTTTCTTCCGTTATTTGCTCTTCAGTCTGATGTACTGTAGGGTAATTTCAGAGACTAGGCCTACGCGACTACATCCCATGCTTGAATTCGGTGACAGTTCAGATTCAGACTGGGTTTGCCTTGCAAAACTACTTTTCCTTTTCTCCGTACAACTTCACATTAAAGCAATAAATACAAACATTCTCAACCTCATTCAATTCAATTGGGGACGGAAAACAAGCAAATCTTACTGTGGATGAATGACTCCGGGTCCAAAACGAACGGCTAGATCAACCGAGTTTCGGATATTCCGTGGGAGTGGGAATTGCAAACTGTATTATTTTATTCCCCAGATTCAATTCACCAATTCAATTTCAGAAATATTATTCAAACGCCGACAAGAAGGATAAGTTCGTCTCAGCTCCATATGGCCCTTGCCTTGCCTTACTTACTAGAGACATTTGATAACATACAAGTTTCTTTATTCTTTCCAGGACCAGAACTGCAATGTGCAATCCCAGTAGAAAAGCGTAGCGTAATAGAAGCCGTATTTTATTCATGAGATTCAGATAAGGCTAGGCCAGGCCAGGAACCTGGAAATTCTTCTCGAACAACCTCATATAAGTGAAATGTACGTAAGATGACTGAGTGCCCGGTCAGATCAATTTTATGGTGTCCTGGGGGTAATACGCTGAGAAGAATCTAGCTGACTAGGCGGAGAAACTTGTATCTGCACATTTTTATGACCTTCCGTAAATTAAACAAAATTCTGTCGGGGAAGAACGGTGAAGAATATTGAAAATATTTGGGTTGGGAAAGGCATGGGTGAAGTTATCTGCACGAGAATGGGCATGTGAAGCACTAGGGATTCACAAGGTCAACCAATTAAGTAAACATGGAGCGTTAGATAAAATTAAATATTCAACATGATGGAAATGAAAGGCTAAAAGTAGGGAAGCAGCACTCTACTCTAAAAGTAAGTATTATTCTCTTAGCCTAGAACTAGCACCCCGAATGGCCCTTATCGACCTTGCTTCCACTATTTCTGTATCGGGCAATAAATTCAGAATGTGAGATAATGATCTTACAGGTGACCATTAGGGCATTCGCATCCGCACCACTTGTTCATGTCGTAGCCTAATATCCCCAAAATGAGCCCATTTCCTCCCCCACCTCGCTCGCATCCAAAGAGGCTCTAAATATCATCGATTTTTCCATACTACTTCCAATATTTTGCAAAGTAGTTCGATCCATTTTCAAATTAGAGTACCGGTACCCTAAAAGGCCTTGCCTTGCCATCCTTGGGTCGTCGCGTAGAATGAGAAATTGAAAAGGATTTTCGTCGGTCAAGTAAGAAAAAAGTCTTGCTAAAAA
>WJEZ01001577.1:0-16885 GCA_009869925.1 Thalassaphorura encarpata
TCAATCCAGTATGGATTAAACACTGGGTTTCTTTCGTCTTTCGTTTCTATATAAGAATATTATTTTAGTACATGGTTAGTTTGCCTTAAGAGCCAGAGGGCTTAAAAAATTTACCTGATGATGAACTATTTTCATCTCCACCCATTTCGTCCTCATCGTCATGAGTATTTTCTTCTCCCAATGCGTCCATTCTATCCGTTGCTTTTGGGCTAGTGATGACTGGTGTTGTGACTGATCGCTTTCTGCCAGCAGTGTCATTGTTATTCCTTACGGGAACATCCAGTGTCCTAAGTAAACAAATATATTATTAATTTTTAGTCACAAAGCAGTATAGTTAGTGCGGCCTGAGCGTACCTTTCAATAGTATCGAGTCGTTTGCTAACTTCAGTCAATGAATCCGCAATTCGAAGCAATTGTTGTCGCTCATCAATTGGTTTTGCACTCGTACAGCACATGATTTTGAAAAGTCCAGCAAATGAGAATTCTAATGAACCTTGAGTGTCGTCTGTACTTTCTCCTGGAAGGAATCCCAAAAATCCAGCTTTTTTCGCTTTCTTCTTCGCCTCTTCTTCCTTTTTCTTCTCTGCTTCAAGTTCCTAATGATAAAATAAAATATTTCTTAGACCCACGATCATTTATAATTTTATATCAAGCCACAAGATAGCAGTAACAAAAATTAAATTTCCCCTTGGTGTAACTTACCGCTTTAGATTTCTTAGTGGCGACTTCTCGAGTACCCCATGATACAACGTTAAGATTGACAAGTGAATAGATAATGAGGAGGAGGTACATGGACGGAAATGAAAGGAGATACAAAATCCCAGGTACAATACACCAAAATTCTTGAGGATGAAGTAATGCGGCAATAAAAAATGAACCCGATAAGGATATCAAGAAAATTGCTGATGGTGAACCCACTCCGTCCTCGCCTAATTGAAGGGCTGTACCCACAATGACAGCCATCATCACTAAAGCGTAACCAGTAGACAAAATTTGTGCAACAATAATCTAAAAGCCACAAAAACATACAAAACAAAAATGAGGACAAAGACAACACAAACAATGCAATAATTTTTTAGCAACGTACCTGTATTCTGGATTTGCAGGTGAAGCAGACAATAATATAAAGTAAAATTGGGTAGATATTCCAGCAGAAACTTGTCCAGTTATCAATTCGAAAAGCAGCCACGAAAGCACCAACCAACATAAGGAAAATAGTTCCAGGTCCCAAAATAGTACCACCCATCAACATAGTCTGAAATTTAGAATTCATTAGACCAACGTACGCTAGAAAAATTAATAATGTCCTTGTTAAATTGACAAACCTGATACATGACGTAAGGCATTGAAATGTCTGGGTTAATTTTAATAGTTCGTTTATAATCTCCTAGCAAGTCCATGATATTGGCCATAGTTGATGGGACCCAACGACGTCGCTGATTGTAAAATTCATTGAAACCTTCTGGACAATGTGTCTTTGCATCACTGGCTGCAGAATACTCTACGCGATAACCTCTCTGAAGCAACAACGTGCACAACCAACGATCCTCTCCTTGATCATACTGCACGTAATGACGAGGTTCTTCTGACATGGTCGTATACTTTTTCATCACATTGTCATCCATTAAAGCTTTTCCTCGGAAAAGTGAGAAACATCCAGGAGAACAAAGGACGCATCCAATCATGTGTTCAGTGGCCTTTTGGAGCCAATGCCCAATAGCATATTCGAACATCTGATACCATACCATCGGACCTAGGGAAAAAGAGGAATGAAAAATCATGATTGGACTAATTTAAAAAGCAATAATAGTTTACCTGAGCCAATTGGATGAATTCGACCACAAGCTGCACCTAGATTTTTATTTTTCTTCATGAGATCTACCAGAAGTTCGACTGCATTAGGTTGAAAGTCAATATCCCCATCCAGTGTGAGTAAATAAGTATTTTCAGCAATAACTTCCTTTCGGCCAACAGCAATGTTCAATTCCATGAGTCGATGTCCAAGTAAATAGTACATGTACATGACTTGACTCCATCGTTTCCTATGCCGAATCTTTTCTTTGTCTTTTAAATGCGCAATCATTTTTGTTTTTCCTGGGAGAATCCATTCAAGTCGCCCTCCATAAGGTGTTGGAATCTTTTTTGGTGGTCGAATCCTAACTTGAGTTTGATGAACATGACAAGCAGCCTCTTGAACTAAATCTACCATCAATTTCACGAATGGATTTACAATCACTGGGGAATTTTCTTCACCTTCCACCTTGAGTTCGAAAGCGTCATCAAAGAATATGTGTGCTGGAAATATAAAAATTAATTTATTAAAATACTTTTAAAGTCAGATGTCAAAATTGTGACTAATCCTTCTTACTTTCAAATTCATAATATCCTGGGTCAACCACATCAAAATATTTCAAAGCTACTCGTCTTGCACATTGATCTTCATCCATTCGAAAAATACTTTTCAACATTTCCATCATTTCCTCCTGTTAAACATAAAAAACCAAAATGTCAAAATTTAATTGCCAAAATTATAATTACGAATATTTTTACCTTAGTTTCATGCCACATGGTCGCACATGCATAAATCCTTGAAGCTACTCGTCTTGCACATTGATCTTCATCCATTCGAAAAATACTCTTCAACATTTCCATCATTTCCTCCTGTTAAACATAAAAAATCCCAACATTGCTAAATTATAAAAATTTAATTGCCAAAATTATAATTACGAATATTTTTACCTTAGTTTCATGCCACATGGTCGCACATGCATAAATCCTTGGAATCGTATCAGCCTTAAATTTATTGTCTTTTTCACGATGTGAGGAATCGATTGAGCGAATTTCTTCATAGTCTGTCTCGGAATTATCCTGCTCGACTTCATCAGAACGAATATCTGCATCATCCTGTTTCATCCGATTCATTGCCAAAGATTGGTCAATGAGCAAGGCATTGTACATTGGGGTCACGAAAAGCCTTTCTGTGCTGGCCAAACGCTCATTTTTTGGAGTCCAGATATGAAATGTTATCCAAGTTTGAGATAATAGCCAAAGTAGCCATACCCAACCATGCTATCATGAAAATAGATTTTAAATTAAATGTTAATGTATATAATTATTGTGTACTGACCTCTTTAGTAATAAAATCAGATAAGAAATCTCCTTTGGGGCAAGTCCAGAATAAATATGCTGGAAAAGAATCTTTCCACAGGCAACTATTTTCGGAACGGAGGCCGCAGAGGGCAATGAGAATGGAAAGAGTTACTGGAACAGCAAGGCTTACAGGAAATGCAAAACTGAATCCTTGAATACAAATTTTGCAGGCGAATTTGGCTAAAAACACAACACAAAAATTCTACACCATGTCCTATCTTCAAAACTTGTATAATTTTGTTCCATGCTTACCAAAAATGTAACATATATAAGCGGACAAGATTTGAATGAACAAGGTTCGTTGAACTAGAACTGAATCAGAAGTTATATAGTTGACTTCTTGAAGAAGAGCCCCTCCAGGATGATCAGGGGAAGTTTCAGCAAAGATTGGAGCCCTAACTTGTGTAACGTTAATACTATGGGCGGAGAATGACTTATTAAAATCCGTAAAAAGACTCCCAACGTGTCCACCGGTTAGCCACACAGAGAACATCATTGTAGTAAAAAATACGAGCATTTTCCAAAGTGAAATGAATACGTAAGTGAAATATCTTGTTTCCACCAAAGTCTTCCTTAAATCTCCGAGGTATTGGATAACTCCTGTATAAAAAAACGATTAGCAATGGCTCCTGATACAAAAATATTTTACAAACCTATTGCAGAGCCATTATCAACGTAATTTTCCCACCATCCACAAGAAATGAGAATTGTAGCAACAGGTATTAACCAAGGTTTGGCAAGAGAGTCTGATGAGTATATTGGCCAAAGGAGTAGGCCAGAAACTTGGAACACAATAGCTGCAGAATCCATTGAGCACTGGAGTAACCATTTCGGTCTTCCGTCTTTTTCGGTTCGACGACTTAACATACCTGTGATATCAAAGCCTCAATGAAATTTCTAGATACATTAGTCATTATAAATTCACGAACCGAAAATCCCAGGGATAAGGCAAACACAGTTGGTCAGCATGATGGCTTTGACGACATTAACAGAGGGTAAAACAGCAAAAACAAACAAGGCCAGTCCAAGTGTGTGGCACGTCTGTGAATTAAATATCATTAAGGATCATGTAATGCAAAAATAATTATTATGGTAATGATCTTCGCCCATTATGCACTTACCTCAAAAATACATGGAACCAAAAAATCAGTCGCAGAAGGTTTTTTCCATGCCTTGAACACACAAATTCGAAGGGATCGTATAAAGGTCCCAATCTCAGGGATTAAAAAAGCAAATAAAATTGCCCATGTCCAGGAAACACGTTCAACTTCAGGAATTGAGGCTTCAAAGGTTTTATCTCGACCAAATTTATGATTACAAAAAAGGAACTCTCCTATTAGGTTCCAACTGGGAGGTCATGAGAAGTAAACTACCCTTAGCGAAAATTGCTCCACCAAGAACTAAGACAAATGTAACAAGATAGGCCACGATCTGGAATTTTTTAAATAATTTAGTTTAGTTACAGAAAATTAAAATTCATCCATATAGTGAATATTACTTTAAGACTTTTGATGATAATATTATAACATGACTGATCTTCAGGGCTCTCATTCTCAATCTCGGGTGGCAAATTCCTGAATACATCCCAGCCCCATGTTTTATTGTCTCCAGTTTTTGTGCTAAATTCATAAAATTAGTTTAGAATCTAGTTCTTAGAGTTCTAGACATTTAGTCAATTGTCAATTGCGTATTCTAGGCAAATTCTCACCTTCCCCCATAAATGTCTTGAGCTAACGGAGTTCGCTCATCGTCGCTGTCCATGTCCGATGGATCCAGGCGCATTGACGGCATTGTCATGTCGTAATCTAGAAGAAATCAAAACGAAGTTCTAGAATCTTCAAAATCATAATAAGAATTTTGAAATCTTTGCTGAAAATTCGACAATGGTAGCCAGTTACATGAGTAAAATGGTTAAAATAGAAAAAGATTCATCGTGACTCGTCAATGCTTGCTAAGCTGACTGAATTTAGCCCTTGGCTGATGCATTTCTTATTTCTATTTGGGAATCCATTCTATATGTAGAGTTCTGACTCTGAGGGAGTCCCAAACTTCAAAAATAATAGAAAGTAGGGCAACGGGGTTCCACTCGTACGCTTGTCATGGCCCAGTTTTCCTAGAATTTAAACTTAACTACAACACATGAGCAGCGATGAGTGTTAAGAATGTGTGAGATTGAGGAATTTTGTGGATTCAGGATTCACCGTGTAATGATCTTATTAAACCAGTGGTGTGCAGACATTATTTTTTCATCTCTTGCGTTATAATAATGACCAAAATTATGCCTTTTAGCCCTGGTTATGATTTATTTTCGTCAGACTTAAAAAGGCAAAGGGACCGAATGAATTAATGATGAAGAGGTGGCAAGAATAGTCATATTCTACTTGTATATTTTGTACAACAGGAACACTTACATCAAATGCAGGAATTGAGTCTTCCTGGATTCCAATTCCGTCCAATTAGTTTTCTTTTAGCTAGCTAGTTTTACACGTCATTATAGGAGGGTATAATCATTGTGGCCACCAATTGGGCGACTCCTGAAATGTAACAAGAGAATCAATCATGAATCGATTATAATTTGATTTGATATTATTTGTGAGGTGACAATAGAACAGCAGGCTGGCTTGCTGGCAGAAAGCCAAAGCCAAAGACAGGTTGACCTTCTGCCTGCCTGCCTGAGATAGAGGAAGACAATGAATTTTAAATAGTTGAAATTAAAGGTCCTTACATCTAGTTCATTCACACAATTAGCATTAGCCAAAAGCAAAAAAAGTAAAGCATCATGCATGCATACGTATGCGGCGGTTTTATCTGCTACATGCATGAAACTAAATTTAAGACCCTAAGGACGTTAAGAACTAGGTGAGACAAATAAAATTTCAATTGTGTAGTACAATTTCCTCTAATGATTCAACACAGGATGATTTGGAACTCCTTCATGCTAGGCTCCACAGGCTATCATGGACTTGGATTTTTGGCTAGTGTTATTATTGTCTGCCTGAGCCAAGTTGCATTCATTTCATTTCATTGCATTGGATTTACCTGACCTGAAGGACATTTGTTGAAGAAATGAAATGAAATCCTTTCAAGTTGAACCCCCACTACTAAAACTACAATCAACTAAACACTCACTCTGTTGGCAATTTATCTTTCATTCTTATTCTCATTCTCAATTTCCATTCCTTCCAAATCTCAATCTCACCCCTGTCTAACTTCCTGAGACAGACCAAGGAATGAAAAAAGTAGCAACAATGGCAATGAGAATGAGAAGTGGCCAGCCACGCCTAAACAGGAGCTAATAATACTATAAGAAGGAACAAATACTAGGCTCTTTTGCTTTGTTGCGACTCTAAATCTCCTATCGATGTATAATAATTTAAAATTAATCTTAGCACCTGGGACCTTCATTCAAATCGCACGATTAGGCACCTAGTCTCTTGGCCTAGGCTTGCTCCCACAAATCAATCATTAATCATGAACAAATCTAGACCAGGTTGGAATTTTTTCGTCAGATCAGGAAATCAAGCACAGCAAGATTATTGCTTGCGGTTTGACCAGAAGAAAAAAAACATTGGAATGTTACTAGCGGAAGAAACTCTAGACTAGAATTATCGAGATCTAAAAAAATCTACGAACGCACTTACAGGTAAAACCTATTGCATCATTCAAAACGAATAAAATGTTAATTTTAGTACTACATTCTGACTGACGGGTATTTCCTTCCACGTTGGGAGAACGTGAATTTTCTTGTTCAAGGCATAAAAATAATTTTCTTGTTATTGAGCCATTGGCCTGGAAAGTGGTCCCTGAAGGTCTTAACGGCAATGGGTCAGAACAGAACCCGACTAAAATTAGTATTTGTGGAAAAATATTTTTCCACAGAAAGAAAAGGCAATCCCGTACCCGCATGCCTATGCAATGGGGAAATTTTGAATGGTTTCAACGACTTCAAGGTGTGAAGTAGACATTGAATTATATGTAAATGAGTCAGTCTCGGCCTTAAACGCTACTATTTTAATTTAATGAATGATTAAATTAATTTTACGACTTTTCGCGAGATGCACCAACAAATGAAATTGCACTGTAGGGTATTAGCATTAGCGCTTAGCATTCGCATACTATTTAATTTAACACCAGCCCATTGCACTGTGTATTTAAAGAGGTTTCTTTTATGCAAGTTGTAAGATTCAACCTCGTGCAAAGAATTTGAACTCAAGTGTGCAAAGCAATGTCATTTTTTCCAGGAGAAACGCCCGCGGAACTGGTAAAAGGCAAAAGGCAATGAACCATGCAATATTTACTTGACTTTTTTTATGCCCGCCGGATTCTTCTTGTTCCGCACATCATCAGTACACAATTCACAGCAACAGCCGCAGCAAAAAAATGCAACGTGTTACACATTAAATTGAGTTAATCTCAAGTGAAATGAAATGACAAGTCGTATTTTATCATTAATCTTAATCTTTACATATGTGTGCACATGAATTTTACAAAGCTATTATTTGGAAGTGATACTTGAATGTGTGTAATTTCTAAATCGTGGCATTTTAGAGACATGGAATTTTATTACAATTTTGAATTTTCTACAGAAACAATAATTTGTGTGAGTTACACACATGAAAGGAAGAATAGAGAAAATTAGAAAACTTTGACAGGGCAGGCATCATTTCCTGCCTGCAGAGCAATGCAAAATTAAGCATTGTAGTGTAATTTCACGCCTAAATCATTATAATCATGTAAAAAATTGAGCTTGAATCTCGTATTGTTGTCTTTGAGTCCTCCCATCTCAAATGACAAGATATTAAAACTATCTTGATTCTATTCTTCTTCCTACGAGCGTATAAAACTGCGCCAATTAACTTTTTACTTTGAAAGAGAAGACGAAGAACGAAAATGCTTTTAACGTTTTCTTCACTTTCGCAAAAGGATGTAAATGCGAATCACGGATTAATATGCGTAAGCCTACGTACGATCAAATTCCGGTTCCGGCTCTGGCTTATTACAACATAAGCAAAACACGAGATATGAAGTCTAGCTGTGGAGTGCGTGATGGGATCATCAAGGTACAATTGCTGTGCACTCTGCTCATCTCGACAAATTATTAACTCATCAGGCCAAAAAGGTCAACGAGAAATTCAAACGAGGAAGACCTTACACCTTAAACCTTTCGGCTTGAATTTTATGAGTTCCCACAGTGCAAAAACTACAAGAAAAAATTACTAGAGTCATCTAAGACCAAATTTGGAAGTGATGTGTCTGTCTGTCATATAAAAACCGAAATGATTTTGGACAAAATGACAAGTTGCGTCACCATTTCTTCATGGCAGTTAAAATTAGAGCCAAGTTGAAGGGGGGTGTATCAGTATTATTGATTACACAAAACAATGAGACAATGGATCGGGAAACGAAACGAATGGGTTAAACTTAGCACAGAAAATGACATCAGAAACAATGCAATCATATATGACCTTGTTCATAATTAATGCACTCCTACATTCCATCCGTCACTTTTCAATCTTGTGTAAAAAATGTAACAAAAATATTTTGACAGAAGGAGATTTTGTCTTCTTGGGTTAAAATAAACTTCTAGTAAGAAACAAACAAGAGTCTACAGGTATTTTGTGTAGTGTAGAATAAAATCCTTTTAAAACTAAAAGAAGGGAAGATGTGATGGTGATGTGATGTGATGTATTGGACATTTAGTGGTCTTAGCCATATTATTAGTCATTCCTTCCATTATAATGAAAGAGAAAGGGTTGAGAATACATTAGTCCTTCGTGTCTTGCCTTTACTTTTGCTACCTACCTGGCCTGAGATGATCATGCCGTAGCTGTATGCCTTGCCGTAGTTGAATTGCATTGCTTATTGCTTTGCAGTCCATTGCATTGTTGTATTTTGTATTGGATGCAAAATTGCCCTACTTTTCAACCTAGCCCCACACCATGGCATGGCAAGCAAAGCAAAGCAAACGATTGAGAAAATCCACTTTATTGATGATCAAATCCTCAGCTGCTTTGCTTTGCCTTGCTTTGCTTAGCTTCTACAATACAACTAATAAATAATAATACATTTTGCATCTGCTATGCCATCCCCCGTCCTTCATTTCATCCTTTGATGACAAAAATTAGCTTGAGAAAGTAGCCAGCTAGAGCCAGAATATGTCATCTGCAAGGAACGTTAAGCAAATCAAGCAAGCCTTCGGGCTCGATGATGATGATACGATACGTACAATGTGCTGTGTCGTCGAAGGAGTTTTGATTGTGG
Organism: Thalassaphorura encarpata; assembly: GCA_009869925.1. Taxonomy (NCBI): domain Eukaryota; kingdom Metazoa; phylum Arthropoda; class Collembola; order Poduromorpha; family Onychiuridae; genus Thalassaphorura; species Thalassaphorura encarpata. The sequence goes on from WJEZ01001577.1 coordinate 9,412, forward strand.
TTAATCCTTCAGTTTATCTTGTCTGGGAGCAAATTAGAATTTCAAATCTACGAATTACACGATGATGACGAGTGCATTTAGCGTTTGTCAAGTTGGCCATGGGTTTTGGGACAAGTACATATTTTATTGCAAATAATGCAATGGACGCAACTGATAGAAGTTCTAAACCTTCGGGGAATTTGAGAATCCGCGTCTAAAATCTAGCTTTACGCTAGAAAATAGGTTGCATAGGCTTTTGCATTATTCGGCCAATGTAATTTTGAATACGAAAGACAGGGCTGCATTGCAATTGCAAGTATCGATTTCAAAATCTGAACTGAAGTCATCATGTCATGAGTTGATAAATTGAGACCAACATGTTACAAGTCTTTTTCTTGCCGTAAAGAATACAAAGGAAATAGAGGTTCAAGTGACTACGAAACTTCAAGACAGAAAAAGATTCACGTTACGTTGTTACATTAACGTTGTAAATATTCCTTCATTTTCATGAGTTTCTTTCTACTTTAGTGACTTCGACTTGACTGCCCAAGAAGGTCACTCATCCATCTTCCCTTCTGTCATACACGGGTAAACCCAACAACAAACGAAACGAACGCAAATTAACGTGTTTCCGTTTCATGCATAATTTTACCTGGCTTAGGAAAAAATTGAAACAGACAGAGACAGAAGACATACAAAACTAATGCAAATTTGCTAATGCCCAGAAATGAATTTATGACTAATATTTAATTAATTGGAAATTACCTAGTCAAGTTGATTAAGATTTTTGGGGCCAAGTAAAGTTGTCAGAATCCACGATAATTACAAACGTGTCTCGTCTGTCTTTTTTTAATAATAATCCAAGCTAAACTAACTTTTCCCAGATTTCTCTTCTAGTACACGGCACTTGCACTGACTGCACACAATTCCTTCGCTTTCTACCCAAGGAATAAAAATGTAGTAATGTAATGGATCCTTATCAACAACGTAAAGTGCGTACTTATTACTTATTATTGCTACTTTATTACTTCACTGGTTAATTGTTCACTTTAACTTCCGATTCCCAGGATCCACTAACACACTCTCGCCAGGAAATAACGTTGCTACTGAGCGTTTTAAAGACTGTAGTGAGGATTTACAAACTAAACAGTTGTTTACGACCAAAACTTGTTCTTGGCTTTTGGCTTCCACCTACAACTACACAGCAGCAGCGGCTTCCAATTCTTTCCAATAATTTATTTATTTACCATGCATGCATGCATGCAACAATATGCAAGCAAAGACGACGACTTGCACTTGTACACTGCCTGTTTAAGTCAATGACTACACAAGTGCACAGCACATGGATTTCTCAAGACTCAAGAAAGGAAAATGACTCAAGTCAAGTCTTTGGGTTCTTCTGACCACAACAATCCAAGTACAGTACAAAAACCCCTGGGAGCCTAGTAAGCCAAGTTCTTTCAACCCCCCAAGGTAGTTTTTGGTCTATGCCATGCCTTCCCTTTGCATTATTATTGCTGCTAAAGCTAAGGATGAAGGATTTCTCAGGTGAGTTGAATCTCTTGATTGGAATGCATCCACATTGTTGCATGGGTTTGCTGCTCCTTTGCTTAGTTCCACAATGCAATGCACACACATGAAATGAAAATGCTCAAAATATACATAACATATAATGTATCCCAGGCCAGCTCCTAACCATTATTGCCATTATGCATATCAGGCAAGACTTTGAGGCTAGCTAGGCCTTAAGGCTTACTTAATTTCCTACCACCTACACATGTCAGTTTTCTATAATTAAGTCCACCAGGACCAAGACTCCAGAATATTTCTGACCGATGACCATTACAAAATGACCAACATCGATTTTCAATAAATTGGCTAATAATTTAAATTCATTTAAGCCAAGATCAAGATGACAATAAATTGGAATGAACGATATGGCACAAGTCTTTAGGAGCTGAGTTTGAGTTGATTGCTCTGTAATCGTTCAATCCAAGAGCCAAGGACGCTCGTAGGATTAATGTCGAGTCGACGGACGATATGAGTGAGTGCTAAAAGCAACGCAAAGGAAGGCGGCTTGTGAATGATTTTCATTTCAAACACAAAGCCTGACATTATGAAACCTGCCTGCCTGCCAAATTCTTTAAGTTTCTTTAATCTCATTGCATTTAGCATTTGGGCCGGGCCTGCCTAATGATTCTGCACTAACACTATACGTTCTATTGCTGAGCAGTGGCAGTAAAAAAACTAACCATAGCGATTTACATTGTTAAAAATGGTATTGTTGCGAAAAGATTTTACATTGCACATGCATTGGGCCCCGTGTAATGTAAGTGTAGCTTGAATTTGAATGACACGGCCTACCAAAGTCAGTTGCACCCTAAATGTTTACATTTTGATGCAGCTTTAACACAGCTTGGATTGTTAGGTACAAATTTGCGAACTACACCAGATTTTTTAGAATTGACATTTCATTGCGAACAAAAATCGAAATAAATTCTATTTAAAAATCTTGAAACATAGTTAGCAGTACAGATGAACTAAGGCCAAGCCCCTAGCTATAGCTATGGGACTGTGCCAGTGCCACTAACAAATATGTTTTAATTCACGCCTACAGCATGGTCGGTCACTTTCACTGAATTCATTTCATATCAAAGGATCCCTACGTTACGTTGAATTGACGTGATTGTCTGTTGTTGGGGCTGGGCTGACCGACCGACCAGCCAAGAAGTAAAGTTGTTACGTAGAAATGGGAATATGATACCTCACCAATTACGACATTCTCTCTCTCTCTACTCTACATCACAGATCACATCATCCCAACTTAATATTATGCATAAGTCACTCCGATTCCTACAGCACGGTATGTTTGTCTCAAGGAATTTAATTTCTACCTGATCTGATAAGATAGATCCAATGAAAGGATAGCTAATGAAATGAAATGAGATTTGGAAACACAGGAAGGATTATGTTACAGATTTTTTAGCATTCGATGATTCGACTGTACATTGTTTTTGATTGAAAAATTTGGTTAGATCGAATGTTATGAATTTCTCCCATGAAAACTCAGCATTTTCTAATCGTATGTTCAAATTCTAGAAACTTAATTTTTATCCATTCGAACTTCCAGTCCTGCGTATGCCATACTTACCTGACTTCTCGCATGGGCTTCAATTCATCAAGTTTAGAGCTGTCAGCTTAATTTCGTCTAATTAATTCCGATATTGATTAATATAGTGATTAATTCTGAACTCCTTAGGACCTGATCAATGCATCTCAAATCACTCGTATGGACTCACAAAATAAAAGTACACCTATCTATGCCATGTCATAAATCCACACAATCTCTGCTGATGAGAATTTTACAACCTATTCTGTCTGATAAATCCGTTTAAAAAAGTACAAGAAACTAAACTAAACACCAACACTCCACTGTACTGTACAAGACAAGTCAAATATCTCTACGTACGTACGGACAGAAATAGAAGATGAAGGAAGAACCATCCAAGTACAAAAATCAGAAAGATGAATTAATTAAATTAAAATAAAAAATGATTCCATGCTAAACTTAACCGAGGTGTGTGAGGTTTGAGGTGTAGGTCAATAACAATAAAAAATACAAAAGTTGTTGTGAAGAAAATTAAAAATGTCAAACAAAAAGCGTTGAAGTCCATTCCACATTGTCGAATTTTATTTGGATTTAAAGGTCGGAGCTCGAGAATCAAACAATCATTTGAAAAGTAAGATAATTCACACAATTAAACATTCACACTAAAGAGTTCCACTTGTTCAGTCCACACTTTCAAAGGTGCACTTTTTTCTAGATTTTTTTTTGCAAAGGAGAAGGGAATGAAGAACCAATTGGTTGACGACGACCAGCACTCGAACTACAATCATTCTGTCCTTCCATTCACTGCTCCAACCGTTCCATCCATTTTAATTGTTCCTTCCTTTCCATAATAACATCATCTCATCTGCAATCAAGTTACCACACGATTCAGTCAATCTCTACCAAGTACACAAGACAGGGATTCTTCCTCATTCACTTCTAGAAAATATTTATACGGTTTAGCCTTTTTCCCATAGCTTCTCTTCTTCAGTCAGTCAGCAACAATTACAATAAAATATTTTTTTAAAAAAACGACCAAGCAAGCATGCGAAGAAAATTCATTATCCAATACTTTGGAAAATTGATTCATATAAATAAAATTTAAATGACCTTACTTACCAACTCGTAGCAATTGAAGGCTGCTGACCGGCCTTCAATTTTCGAAGCTCCTTTGTTGCCCAAGTTGAGAGCATTTTTGTTTTACCGGTCTTGGAGCGCCTTCCTTGACTCAAAACTTCATTGATGTTATCATTATCCACAAGGGGCATAATTCGAGCTCCGTACCCCACCAAAAGATCCCTTCATAATTGTAATCACCAAATAATCAGTCATAAATTCAAAAAATAGTCACCAGCCAACTAATTACCCAACAAGTCCAGCACATGCAGCAATATTTCCATCTGATTTCTCAGGATCCTTTGAAACTTCTCCAATAAATTGCATAATATGAGGCAAATGAGGTTCAATGAATGCCAAATCTGGGGTAGCAGGTCCTCCAGGAATACCAGAACTCAAAGCATCCCCACGTAACCCTTGAATAATTCCTGTGTAAGCCTCCAATACACCTTCCCTCAATTCACAAAGGTAATCCACCATTTCGAAATCATTCTAATACAATAAACCAAAAATTAATCAAACATGTAGCCAACATTTTTAAATATAAAAAATAAAATATTAAAAAATGTACTCTGTCCACTTGAGCCTGAGACGCTTGCATGAGCGTTTGCAAGACGACATCTAAATATTTCTTGAACTCTGGTCCAATTGCCAATGCAACGTCACCAAGAACAGACAAAATCTGTGGTTTCACAGAGCGATGTACACTATTATTCTGCAAGTACAATTTAATTTCAAGGTAAGTAATTCTTGTAATTCAAACCAATTCAAGATCTAAGAATTTAAACTTACTCCCAAATTCTGCAAGAGGTTATTCATGATATCATCGCAGTATGGTACAGCCTTATTTCCAAGGGCACGACAAATGTCTCCACTAACTCCAATAGCAGCAGAGCAGACCTAATTTCAGAATTGACAGGTTAATTTTTATAATTGATTAATGAAAAAGATCAATCTAAAAACTTACAGTGTGCTCAGTAGTATTTTGCAGCCCCATAATTAAGAAAGGTCTGAAGGAATCCATGTATTTAAGAAATCCATCACTCATGACTTCTGTTAGAGTCGAAATAGCCATCAACGCATCTTCTTGCACTCCACCAGATCTACCTCCAGGGCCACTCAACATTTGCAAAAGTGCTTGCATAACTGCGTCAGAGATTTTTGGCGCATCTTGTGGTGTAACTGAAAATAAACCAAAAGTAAATAAAAAAATGAAACATTGAACCAGAATGGCCAAAAACATGCAATTTTTCCAACCTTTTCGAAGAACGCTCTGAAGTGTAGCGCAGAGTGAGCTTTGAAGTTCATTGTATTGAGTTCTATCACCAGAACCACTGTGGTTCTCCATCATAAGGACTGCTCGAAGTCTTTCTAGAATTACTAGAGTAGTCTGCTGAACCGTGTCATAACAATCGCGAGGAGAATTCTTGATGAGTTCCATTAAGGCTTCATATGCAGCTGGGCGGAGATTTGCCTACAAAATAAAATTAGTTTTGTAATTTAATTTAGTTAACTTCACGGTCAAATTTATTTATCTCATTATCAGTACCTGTCCACCATCTGCACGATCAGTAGTAGCAAGAAGTGTTTCAACAATGGGTCTAAAGAAAGATGACAAACAATATGTTTCTGGTTCCTTTGAGTCATCAGTTCGTCCTTCAGCGGCTGTTTCATAGGATGCCTCTGCAAGACTGCTGAGTGCCCAACAAGCGTTTGCAGCAACTCTAGGCTCAGCTGCTAAGGCCGTCACAAGGGCCGTTAGAAGTGGACCCAAATGAACTGGACTCAATGCTGCCTCTGAAACAACTTCACAGATTCTACCAAGAGCCCAAGCTGTTGTGTCTCGTACCACAACATTTTCGTCTTTCATTAGGAATATCAATGTTTGTAGAGCATTTTCAGCCAAAGGTTTCATTGTGGATGGATCCGGACCTAATTGTTAACATTTAGCATGAATTTGACGTCATATTTGTAAAAATCACAATTTCGTACCTTCCATGATACAACCAAACGCCATGACCGCAGCATCTCGATAGCGCCAATTCTCATTCTTAATATTTCCTTGCACAAAAGGTACAACGTGTGGGATGATATCATCCTCGCAACAATTAGCCAACAACATAAGGCAAACACCGGCTGCTTTGCAAGGATTCCAGTCATCGTCATCATCATTTAATTCCTATCAAGCAAAATAAAACGTCTAAATAAATCTGATCCTTCCATTTAACCCTTGACCCTCAGTCCTCTTTTACCTGTTTTGTAAGTGTCTGAATCAAAAGTGGAACCAAGTACTGAAGAGCTCCCTTGGCATAGAAACGTGAAGTTCTTTGGGGTGGACGTCCCATCTCAGCTGCTTCACTCGCTTCAATTGCCAAATCAACTTCTTCATCACAAACATTAGACCAAAATTCAATTCCTTGGAGTGAAACTTCATCCACGTCAGATCTCATTGCCTCCATTGTAATGGCAAAAAGTGCTTGATTCATGTAATATTCCATGTGTTGATAATAAAGTGACATGATTTTCACGAGACATTGAAGAGCAGCAACTTTAACTTGCGTGTCTGTAATTTGAGTCGCTTCACATACAACTTGCATGATGTAATGTCTTTCCGTCTAAGAAAACAATCCGAAAAATATTATGCTGATTCGAATTTGAACCAGATCAGTGCTCCGATTTAATTTTACTTACCACATTGTCGAAATTGGACTTTGTAAATTCAAGTGAGTTAAGCAAGGCATTAGTTGCTGCTAATCGTACGCGATTTGAGGGTTCTTCCCGTTTCATCCCATGAACGATAGCAGTCAGAATATTATTACTTTGATTAGATAATGTGTCGGGATCCTAATTTAACAAGTAAATAATTACAAATTAAAATCATGGAAAACTTAGGAAGTAGAAGTAAGACTAATTAACTTACAATATCAGTGCAAATGTAACCGATAGCTTCCAAAGAAGCCTCTTTTAGCAATTCAGAAGTTGGAATGTTTCCACTAGTCCCAGTCACATTGTTGACGAGAATCGAGATCACATCTAACCACTGATTCACGGGAAGCTCAATAACTGCAATATAGGCAACACACTGGGCTGCTGAACTTGGCCGCGTTGTTTCTGTTCCAAGGGCTCCCAACACCTGAGGTAAACATGAAGCATTATTAATTAATAAATTATTAATAAAAAAAGCCAAACACCTATAGTCTTAGTGTATTTATCTTTCGGAGAGATGACTCACATTCTTTTTGACGTAGCTTCTAATTTCTTCAGTTAGCA